>MU864144.1:0-11642 GCA_033296885.1 Triangularia verruculosa | reverse complement strand
GACCTATAATAGTATAGTGCCAAGGTTAGGCTTGGCTAAGGAGCTCGTCTGCCGAGTTAGGCTTATGTGAGAAGAAGTTGGAAGACCTACCCGGCTCCTCAACACCTGGGTCTTACCAGGCACCTATTATGTGCCACACGTTAACAACTATAAACTAATTTACTAAGGGTATAATAACTATAATATATTAAGTAATTCTCCTTTAGTTAAAGGTATCTTCGCTTTATAAAGCAAATAAGGCACTAAATAAATACCGGAAAGCGAAAAGAATACGTATATAGCTCAGAGAATTACTTACTATATAAAATATGAAGGATTTATTAAATTAAAAGGCCGTAAGTAGGGAGGTAATAAAAGAAATATAGTTAGATAATAGTAATATAAGGGGGGGTTATACGAAAGTTCGGTGCTACAGTACATATAGTAAACCTAGCTATAATATATATACTTATTAAAAGGTTATAAAATTATTTAATTTAATTATTTCGGATGTAATTATAGTTATTTTCTAGTATTGTTATATAGTAATTGAGGATAATAGTATAAAGGTTATGAAAAAGTAGTCGCTCGCTTATATTAATCGCTCGCTTATAATATACGTTAGCCCGATATTAGTTCTATAGTCTCCGCTTTTTTATACAATATAGTACAATTTATTCTTAGTTTCTGCTAAATTATCGATCTTTATCCCTTTTAGACTTATGCTTTTGCAATTGTTTTTGCGCTAATAAAAAGTATAATTAGGGGAGTATTCTATAGTTATATTTCTAAATAGATCCTATTATTATTAAAGGTTAACTTAGAGTAGAACGCGTGTCTGTAGATCCTCGAGGGGCATAGCAGCTCGGTTAACGCGGTAGCGTTATCGCCGGACGGTACTACACTAGCGTCAGCTTCACTCGATTAAACGGTACGGCTTTAGGATATGGCGACCGGCGAGCACCAGCGGACCCTCAAGGTGCATAATTTTGCAGGGTCGTACAGCGGCCCCCACTTAGCCAAGCTGTCTCGGCGAAGAGCAGCAACTCGATAACGTCATATATCTCTCCCTCTTCGATAACATTAGTGCCCAACTGATATCAGCCTCTCGCAAGTCAAACCACCCTCACTCTTCACGGCATTCCCTTCCTAGTAGGACACATGCTCAGTACCACATCCCCGGCTCGCGCCGGGAGAACACGGTTCCGTTGACGCAGCCACGACAGGCAGTCGGCCACGTAAATAGAGGGATCCTGCGGGAAGAAAAAGAAAACATCCAACACCAAGGACTCGCTGGTCGTCACCGACCCAACTACTAATTTGGCTGCTAAAAGCTTGTCTTTGAGGGGAAGAGGGGTCAAAAAACAGGGGGTTTCGGGATCCACAAACGGGCGCCTCTTTTCCTCTGTTAATACTGTCCATTTTAAGAGAACGGTGAAGCCGGCTGCGCCGCAGAACCGTTCAGGCTTGTGCAACAAGTGCGGCACAGCGGCCAATCGAGCACTGCCATCGGGCACAGCCCCGCCCTCAGGCAGCAGGGGAAATGACGAGCTGAGAACGCCCTGCGCGATTCGGTCCGCGCGTTGTTCCTGGGAATACGGCTGTCGGTCACTGTCGACATATCGGTGTCTGGCAAGGCCGCACGGGCTACCGTCACCGCCGAAGTTGATCCCGGGGACGGTCGGTTGCAGCCGGTCGGAGAAAAGCATGGGGTGAAGTACCTCATCATGCGGGAGCAGGTCTTCGGGATCGGTGACGACCACTGGGTCACTTTCCGCGAATAATTTTACTCCCAGCTCACCACTTCCCCGCTCCCGAAAGCGACAGCAAGTCCTTTGCTCGCCCTGAGAGCCTGATGCCACACGTGACGCCACTCACCTGCTCGGCTGCCTCCCTCGAGATGGTCAGCCTCACGCCTGCGCCATCATGAACCACCTCCCACCTTTGCTCCAAGCTGGCAGGTCTGACGTCCGCTCCAGCATCTGCCACCCCCGATTACTTCCGACCGATTTCCCCGATTGTCGTTAATGCAAACGCCCTGCCATGAATCCAAAACGAACGTACCAAGATGAAGAACCGTCTGCGAGCCTTCCGAAGCGGCCAAGAACCTTCGACATATCCTCCAATGGCGGCATTTACCCAAACCACGATGCGTACTCTCCACTTGTGCATGGGGACTACACAATCGCCTGGATCTGTGCACTTCCCTTAGAACTGGCGGCATCGCGTGCCATGCTGGACGAGGAACACCCACTGCCACCCAACCAAGCCGGCGACGACAATATCTACGTGCTCGGACGCATCGACCAGCACAACGTTGTCATGACATGCTTGCCGGGACAGTACGGAACGAACAACGCCGCAATCGTCGCGACAAACCTGAAGCGGAGTTTTCCGAGCATCCGCGCTACCTTAATGGTCGGCATCGGCGGCGGATCCCCTAGCCAGGCCGACTTGTACCTAGGCGATGTCGTCGTCGGCACGAGGGTCATGCAGTATGACATGGGCAAAATGATTGCGGGCGGCTTATTCCAGGAAACGGCTGATGCGAAGACTCCTGCGTGGCTGCTAAACTCGGCTGTGTCTGCTCTACGATCGAAGCATGGGCCGCACCGTTCCAGCAGTCGAATGGCAAGCATCCTGCGAAGCCGACTCCCGAATATCTTACGCCCGAACCACCCCGATCGCCTGTTCCAAGCGTCCTATGAACACCCTCTCGGGGCGCCAACATGTATTGACTGCGACCCAGAAAAGCTGCAACTACGAGGCGCACGCCTCTCTGACGAACCCAGGATCCACTACGGAGTTATCGCTTCGGGAAACAAGGTTATGAAGGACGGGAAAGCACGGGATGACATTGCTCAGCGACTTTCGGCGCTGTGCTTTGAGATGGAGGCAGCCGGCATGATGGATAACCTCCAGTGCTTGCCGATTCGTGGCATTTGCGACTACTCGGATTCCCACAAGAATAAGGAGTGGCAAGACTATTCTGCTGCAACTGCAGCTGCATACGCGAGGGAATTGCTGGAAGGGCTTCCGCCTTCGTCCAGGACACTTGATCGGACTCCCATATACATCATCGATGCGAGCCAGCCCGATACCGCCGGTAATACAAACCATTGCCCTGGCCCCTCCCTTCTCCTCTAGTATCATGCTGACTGGGGATGCGAGTAGTCGACTATGCTTTGGAACGGCGGCAACGCTTGCTAAAATGCCTTGAATTCCCGCAAATCGATGCCCGCAGAACCACTATTCGGGCTGCACATACCAGAACCTGCCGTTGGCTTCTACAGCACACAAAATACCAGGATTGGCTTGACCCTAGAAACCAATCGCAGAATCATGGCTTCTTATGGATGCGAGGCAAGGCAGGTGCCGGAAAGTCAACCATAATGAAGTTCGTGTACCTGGAAATGAAGAAAGTTTTCAAGAAGCCCAGTATGGCCATAGCGTCCTTCTTCTTCAATGCACGAGGCGACTATTTGGAAAGGTCCATCTCCGGGATGTACCGGTCTCTGTTGACGCAGCTCCTGCACGAGTTTTCGGACCTTCAATCCGTCCTAGACAACACGGATATCGTTCCGCGGAACCAACAAGACTGCCCTGACCTGAACGCTCTAAAGGAGCTTCTCAGCAACGCTGTCATGGCCCTTGGCCAGCGCTGCTTTACCTGCTTCGTCGACGCCCTCGATGAGTGTGACGAGCTGGAGGTCCGGGACATGGTCCAGTTCTTCGAGGAATTGGCAGAGAATACCACCGATAAAGGCATTCGGTTTCAAATCTGTTTCTCGAGTCGGCCATATCCGTACATTGATATTCGCCGGGGAATCTTGCTCACCCTCGAGAAGGAATCGGGACACGGAGAAGACTTGGCACAGTACGTTAAGAGTCGTCTCAGGATCACGCACCGCCCGCTTCTTGAAGAATTACAATCCCAAATCCTGGACAAAGCTGCTGGGGTTTTCATGTGGGTCGTGTTAGTAGTGGAAATCCTAAACAATGAGAGTAGCCACGGCGCCCTCGCTCTCAGGAAGAAGCTTTCGGAAATCCCGGCCGAATTAAGCAAACTCTTCAGGAGCATGCTAGCACGCGATCAACATAGAACTGAATCGCTACAGCTCTGCATTCTCTGGATTCTCTTTGCAAAGCGGCCTTTGAGTCCAGCAGAGTTCCGCCATGCGCTGTGGGCGGGCTTGTTGGAGCAGCGTCTTGTCGATCCCGAGTTGCCAGATAACACACACATGGATGCCGTCAAACTGGTTACGAGTTCCTCGAAGGGGCTTGCTGAGATCACCAAATCTAAGCAGCCGACCGTGCAGTTCATTCATGAATCAGTGCGGGACTTTTTGGTGAAAGAAAAGGGCGTCCAGGATTTGTGGCCTGAACTTGGATTCGACTTGGAGGGTCCTAGCCACGAAATTCTCAAGCGTTGTTGCACTACTTACCTGCATCATCCAAGAGTACGGGCAATCATCGACGCACCAGAGGGCGAAGACGACGAATGGAACGCCATGGCCGAGAAATGCTCGTTCCTGGAGTATGCCGGTCAGCAGGTCCTCTACCACGCCAATGCTGCGGCGCCTGTGGTTCCGCAAGACTTTTTTTTGACCCAATTCTTTGCTTCGGCTGGAATCAGGGTAATCAACCACCTCGAGAAGTTCAAAGCTCGGCGGTATGGCCCCCATGCAACCCCGCTCTATGTTCTAGCAGACAAAGGGCTGGGAAACCTTATTCGTACACAGATGAAAAGAGAGCCGGCTACCGACGTTCCTGGGGAAAGGTACCAGTATCCGCTTTTCGCTGCGTTAGCAAACGGCCATAAAAGTGCCATAGCCGCACTTTTGGGCTTGTCATCAACTGTCTGCGATGGCGTGGATATCACTGAAGGTTTAAACTACAAGAAGGACTTGAGGTGTCACCAAGGTCGGACGCCATTATCGTGGGCTGCCCAGGAGGGTAGGCTGAGCATTGTGGAATTATTAATTCAAGGAGGGGCAGACCCTGACGAAGTCGATGGGAGAGGATATAGGCCACTCCACCGGGCTCTAGAGAATGGCCACGAGGCGGTCGTGCGACTTCTCATCGACAACGGGGCGGATATTAAGGCTCAGGACGGTTTTGAATGGACGGCACTGATTTTGGCCTCACAGAATGGCCACGAGGCGGTCGTGCGACTTCTCATCGACAACGGGGCGGATATTAAGGCTCAGGACGGTTCTGGATGGACGGCACTGATTTGGGCCTCACAGAATGGACACGAGGCGGTCGTGCGACTTCTTATCGACAACGGGGCGGATATTAAGGCTCAGGACCGTTTTGAATCGACGGCACTGATTTGGGCCTCACAGAATGGACACGAGGCGGTCGTGCGACTTCTCATCGACAACGGGGCGGATATTAAGGCTCAGGACCGTTTTGGATCGACAGCACTGATTTGGGCCTCACAGAATGGACACGAGGCGGTCGTGCGACTTCTTATCGACAACGGGGCGGATATTAAGGCTCAGGACCGTTTTGGATCGACGGCACTGATTTTGGCCTCACAGAATGGACACGAGGCGGTCGTGCGACTTCTCATCGACAACGGGGCGGATATTAAGGCTCAGGAGGCACTGATTTGGGCCTCACAGAATGGCCACGAGGCGGTCGTGCGACTTCTCATCGACAACGGGGCGGATATTAAGGCTCAGGACCGTTTTGGATCGACGGCACTGATTTGGGCTTCACAGAATGGCCACGAGGCGGTTGTGCGACTTCTCATCGACAACGGGGCGGATATTAAGGCTCAGGACCGTTTTGGATGGACGGCACTGATTTGGGCTTCACAGAATGGACACGAGGCGGTCGTGCGACTTCTCATCGACAACGGGGCGGATATTAAGGCTCAGGACCGTTTTGGATCGACGGCACTGATTTGGGCTTCACAGAATGGCCACGAGGCGGTTGTGCGACTTCTCATCGACAACGGGGCGGATATTAAGGCTCAGACCAATGCTGGATCGACGGCACTGATTAAGTAATATTCTTTCGGTTTATTTTAAGCGGTTTTTGAAGCGCTTAATATTTTTTACTACCTCTGCTTAAATGAAGGCCTTGGGAGACATGAGTGCTTTAAACTAATTACTTCGTTTTCGCTATTGACGTACTGTCATCGATACTACTTACCACTTTTCCAAACTCACAGCAGGTCGAGGTGGCGGCCAGCCTAGAGGGCTAGGCGAACCACGCCTCCCGTGCCGAGTCGCCCACCGAGTTCAATTTACAAGATGCTGGACGTTTGGGTGTTGCTAGTCGGGTCACAAGAAACCAACCTCCTGACCTTGGTGCTCGTCACGCAAGTATCTTAGTTCTGTATGTTCTGGTCTATATAAGTGGGAAATCTAAGCTATAGTGGTGGAAGGGAACCTAGGAAGAAGGCGGGTCAGACTGGAACACTAGCATATAGGCCATACAATATAATGAAGCAAAGACAGGGCGTAGATTCCTACATTATGCCATTGACAAGATCCACTACTGTGACGATCCCCTATCCAGAACCTCTGAAAGGGACAACAGTTGAAGGTAACTTCTAGATGATAGATCGGTGCAGCCAAAAGGTGCACAACAATAGACTTGTCTCAATCTTGTACTTGTAAGCTGGTACTAGAACTTGTATTGCAAACTGCGGAACTATCTACGAGCTATCTAGTTCCTCCGTATATATATGTCTCCTGCCAAGACTTCCCTTCTCACTGGATCTATCCTTCCACACGTAGATCCCCTGGATCTGCGTTCTAAATCCTAGATCCCCTGGATCTACATCCCAATTCCTAGATCCCCTGGATCTACGTTCTAAATCCTAGATCCTTATCGTGTTCCTTATCTCTCGCTTGGCCCGTGCCACCCTCGCGTTTCTCCACGCTTGTGACACATATGCATCCATTACTATACTGGATGGAAAATGCTATTGAAAAAATCAAAGCTTACAAACGATACCGAACAGACCTCGTGCTAGCGCCTGACGCTTTTTGGGACCCGATTTTGAAGCCGAAGGTACAGCAGCTTTTGGCGGACGCCGCGAAATAAGTGCTACGAACCAGAGGAGACGGACGTTGTCGTATCCGTTACCGACCGCTCCCAGTGAGATTTGACCAAACACTTCTACGAGCTGAAGATCGATTGGGAGGTGGTAGAGGTAGAGGAGCAGCTGATCACCCGGAGTCATCTTCCAAGACCTGGGATTTGTGGTTGGGCTAAAGAGAGCATATTATATCATATTAATTTATTACGCCCGGCGGCTAAGCCGAAAGGGCAATTATTACCGATTAAAGTATATATTCCCCAAGATATGTCCTGATCTCCTTAAAGCCTATGTAAAGTCTATTTTAGCTTATACACTCTGTTTTACTATTTTTTTATGGATTTTTGTAAGTTAATAGGATTATTAATAACGTACATTATCAGTAAGTCGTGCATATCAGTGGGTCGCACACTCCCTAGCGCGACGCGTCCTCTTTGCACTTTATATCGAATTTTTCTACAATCCAATATGCCTTCTACTTTAAAGGAAGCGAGGGTAATCTTAGCCCTTGAAGCTCTCCAAAAGGACGAAAAATTAAGCTTTAGAGCTGCAGCTAAGCTCTATAATGTACTACCATCAATCTTCCGCGACCGACGCGCTGGCCAGCCTGCACGATGCGATACTACGCCTGGTATAAAGAAGCTTACTTAATTAGAAGAGGAGGCTATTGTCTAATATATTATTGAGCTATATACGCGAGCTTTTCCACCTAAATTGCGTGGTGTAGAAGATATAGCTAACCAACTGCTATGCGTATGCGATGCGCCCCCTGTCGGTAAGCTCTGGGTATATCGATTTATTAAACGCCAGCTAGAGCTTTGTACGTGCTTTACGCGTAGATATGACTACTAGAGGGCCAAATGCGAGGATTTAAAGGTTATTAGTAAGTAGTTCGCGTTTATACGAAATACTAAGGCTAAGTACGGTATTGTAGATGACGATGTTTACAACTTCGACGAGACTAGGTTTATAATAGGTATTATCTTCGCGAGTATAGTAGTTACGACCTTAGACGGCTTTAGTAAGGCGAAACTGGCCTAGCTTAGCAACCGCGAATGGGCAACGGTAATCTAAAAAATTAATATACTCGGCTAGGCCATCCCTTCATTCATTATTTTAACCGTACAGTACTACCTTACTAACTAGTATACCGAGTGTAACCTACTATTTACCTAGCACATTATAATTACCGAAAATAGCTGGACTACTAATATAGTAGGCCTAGATTGGATTAAAGACTTCGATTATTATATAGCGTTTTGTATAAAGGGCAAATACTAGTTATTAATCCTCGACGGTTACGAAAGCCACTACTCGACCGAATCTAAACGCTACTACCAGCAGAACAATATTATTACACTCTATATACTTCTACATTCTTTACACTACCTCTAGCTACTTAATGTCAGCTGCTTTAGGCTATTAAAGTAGGCGTACGGCCGCTAGATCGAAGACTTAATACGTATATATATTAATTACGTAAGTAAACTCGAGTTTCTTTATATCTTCTATAAGGCCTTCTTCGCCTCTATAACGGAGAAGAATATATAGGATAGCTTTATAGGTGCTGGCTTTATACTATATAATCTAGAAAGGGTACTTTTTAAACTGGATATAAAGCTTCATATGCCTACACCTCTAAACTCAAAGCCCGGCACTACATAACCTTAGGTCTTCCAAATACTATATAACCCCCGAAAAGCTAACTCGTAGTTAATACTTATTAAGACTCGCATTACTAACTATTAAAATAGCTCCCTAACTTTAATGTTAGCTACTGTAGACCAGTTTGCTAAGAGTATAATAGCTGTAATGTACCAGGTAGCTCTCCTTTATACAGAGAACACTTTACTCCGTAAGGCTAACGAGGCCTTAAGTAAGTACCGGAGAGCCAAAAAAATACGCATACATCTCGGAGGATCACTTACTGTTGAAATAGGTGCTATTAAGACCTGCAAGTACAGGGCTTTGATAGCTATCGGCGCAGTCCACTGGGAGTGAGGAAGACTTTGACGGCAGCATACGACAGTGGGCGGGCACTGAAGGAAGATATATTGCAGGGAGCGGCGCCCTGCAAATACAGAAGGTTATCACTGCAACTAAGGCTTGTGAGGCACTGAAATAGATGTGGTAAACCAGTATATTGTTTAAACTTAAAGGAAAGAAACTATCACAGTGAACAGGGCTTATTGCCGAGTTCTTATAGGCCTTCGGTCTTCCAATTGCTTCCCGGGGCGCTTACTGGAGTGCTCCCCAAACCCGTTAAGAGCGCTAACCCACAAGGCACGTGGCGCTACCGTTTGACTACTACATGGCACTAGGCTAGCGCCCTACGCCCCGGAATCTCGGATCACTTTAGGGAGCCGCACCTGGAGCCGCACCCGGAGCCTCTGGGCACCTCAGTAAGCCGCAGCTCCCGGAGCCCATAACTCAGTAAACACTATTGAATTTTCTAAGCCATTAAAGCCCTATATTCCATAGGGCTTAAACACACTGTAAAATCCACAAACAAATGCTGTATTTCAACACTTACTATGCAGGATGCATACGATTTATTGGATAAGAAGGCCGTGGGTGGAGAGGGAGTGCAAGAAACGCAGCCGGATGGTAGTGGTACAGGGAGGTCTCATACAAAGGTTCAGTGCTGTAGTGTGTGTGGCAAGCCTGGCCATAATACACGCACTTGCTAGGAGGTTACAGAATTATCTGATTCAGCTGTTTCTGATATATTGTAGTTAGTTCCTAATGTTGGTGTGTTATAATTGAGGGTAATTGTAGTAGGGTGGTAGAGAGTGCGCGACCCACTGATATGCACGACTCACTGATAATGTACGTTAGGCTAATTTAAAGTCGGTTTTTTAAATATTTAACGTTTTATCTTCGGCGGTTGAAGCGGTATTTATTATTTATAGTACAAAGTAATAAATATAAAGTCGGTAGAGAATAATAATTAGCCGGTTAAGTATTTTAATTAGCTTATAATTAGTTTATATTAAATCGGCCTATAATTATTATAAACCGAATTATTATCTGAACAGCTTTAACGTTCGGAATTTAATTTTTTTTATCCGATAGCGGTTTTTCTTTTAAATAAAAGGAAATATTATTTTTATAAGTAATTTGTTGAAATAGGTGCTATTGAGGCCTGTAAATATAGGCTCAAATAGCTATCGGCGCAGTACACTGAGAGCGAAGAAGACTCTGACTGCAGCATTCGACAGTTGCCGGGGCACTGAAGGAAGGTGGATTACAGGGGCGGCGCTCTGTAATATGTTGAAATAGGTGTCTCGCAGGCCTGTATAATGTAGGCCTGCGCTGGGGACCGAAGATATGGTGTCTCGCAGGTCTGTATGATGTAGACCTGCGCTGGGAACCGAAGATTGGCGCAGTGTACTTAAAATGAAGGAGGCTATATCTGCAGCCTACGACAGTGGTTAGGCACTGAAGGAAGATCAATTACAGGGGCGGCGCCCTACAATATATAAGGTGATTACAGTAATACAGGCTTGTGAGGCACTGAAAGATGTGATGAACCAGTAGATTGAATTAACTTAATAGGCAAAAATATCACAGTAAATAGTCCTGAGGGTAAGCCTCTTATAGATCTTCAGCTCCGTATTCCTCCCCCAATCTCTTCTCCGTTGCCGTACGCTAAGTATCTGGAACTCCGGACGCTAGCTATACGGATCTCAAGGTTAAATCGGAGGTCCGTTCGGAGGTCTGAAAGCTTATATGATCGCCACGGTAGAGCGTTGGTGAGCATGTGATTCCAAGCCATTGTATTGCCTCTGAGGCCCTGTATTCTACAGGGCTCAGATACACTGGAAAATCCACAAACAAAAGCTGTATTTTAACATAATTATATATTAAAGTATTTTTATTTGATATACCGTTTATTTTTTATATTAAAAAGAAAAATATTCTATTATTTTTTTCGTTTATTTATATATTTATTAAACTAACGGAATTACCTCGATTCGGTAAAAGTAAATGTTAAATTTTATTCTATTTATTTTAAATTAAACGAGTATATTTACTTCCTTTTATAATAAGTAATTATATAATAATCGGGTATATTTTTCTAATAATATTATATTAATCCTTTTAAAGTATTTACTTATTTTATCCGGTAGAGTTTTAGGAGGTATTTTAACCTACGTAATATAAAGGGTTATTAATTATATTTTAGGTTCCTAAGTTTATTATTTAGCGCTTTATTAAATTACCTCCTTTATTTTTCTTTTAATTATATTTAAGATTTCGTTTTAAGCATTTTTTAAAATTTACATAACTGAGATTATATTTCTAACGTCCCGGATAACTTTTATAGTATTATATATTTTATAGATATATTATTATTTTAATTATTAATATAGTTTTTTTAATATTAATATAACCGCTTTATTATTGTTTGCTGCGTAGCCTTATAGGCCTGTATTACAGCACCTATAGGGGAGCTACAGCAGACTATGCGCTATAGCAGGGCGTAGCGGAAGCGGAAGAAAGGAGTACGACAGCAGTGCTGAAGGAAGCAAGACCACTGTTATTACAGTAGGCAAGACGTCACAGTACAGAGGCTTTGAGTGCTTGTACTTAGTCTAAT
>MU864143.1:0-11948 GCA_033296885.1 Triangularia verruculosa | reverse complement strand
GATATTGCGTATGTGGCTGCTGATCGCTGACATACTGGCCTGTTGTTTTGTGGGGCTTGTACACCGCTAACAACAATTACCGTGGGAGAGGTGTATAGCATGTCTGCCGGTCCTATCGGAAGCACTGGCAGGTGTGTTTGAACGGGCTTGGCGGTGATGATATGCCTCATTTTGGTGGGGTGGCAAAATTCTGGACGTTACCTACACAGCCGCAACGACGTCAGCTGGGAGATTCAAACACGAAGTTTGAGGAAGTAGAAGCTATCATGGGGAGAGAAATCAGGGAATTTTGATGCAGCTGGGAGTTTCATCTTCAGCTGTGTGGGCAACTTTCTGGTGTATCAAGAGATTGGGAGACACGTTGTGGACAAAAAAGAGAACCTGCTACGTAAAACATGGCCTGATGCCATTGCAAAGATATTGAAAAGCTCTTTTAAGTTTCTATGGACACTCTTTGACCATCTATTAAGGCATTGTGAACATTTTCTGGTAGCTAACGACTATGTTTTACCTGTACTCTCATTTGTACGTAGCATACCATGGAGTTTTGAGTTTACAACGCGAGGAGGATGGCCTAAATAGATACTGGCTGCCCTCGGATCAGTCATGAATGCTTCGAAATCAATTGACAGAGCGAAGCACGCAGGTATATATCTGAACCTATGTGAAGGCAGGCTATAAGATATCGAGCTCCGTCTCATTGTGTGCACTGTAAGGACACCACCGCTTGAATCACACAATTGAAATCAATCAATCAACTAAAAACACCATAACTCCATCACCGCTACAGAGCCAGCTGGCAGCGTGCACACCAGAGTGCCCGTCACATGAACGCCCCAAACAGTCGCTCCTTCTTCCAGCGGGGATATAAGTCCCATTTTCGCAGCAGTCCATCACCTGGGGACAATCCCCCTCCCCAGGATGGTTCTGGCGCAGTGGTAAGGATGTTGCTCTGCAATTAATTCTGCTGCGGCCCCCCGGTACCTTAAGGACCCGCCTGGTCTGGAAAGGGCTGTCTGTGCCCATCGAAACGTAGGCGATTGAACGCATCGTATTCGGATCCAGCTGGTGCGGATATGTCTTTTTGATTTTTATGCAAATTTACAAGACGGGTACATAGTGATACAGGATTTGTGGATCATTGATAAGATAAACTGTATAGATTAGATAAGCCGTGGGCCCACTATTGAGTTTGCCCCGCACCTGGAGCTACAAGTAGGTCGCGAGATGCAAACTGCCACTTCCAATTCATCACGTTTACAACCACCTTTACTACCCATACCTAGGCGGTTCTCACCAACAATGGCGTCGCAACCCGCCCCCGCCCCCGCTTCGGCGGCAAGGTCGCTTGCTTCGCTGGATAGCGATCATATTGAGCCTGTACTTCGCCCTTTTTTTTTTCCTCCTTGCGCAGATGGCAGATGCTGACACCTCACAGGTTTGGCTGGACGTTTCCACGATTGAGGAGTTTATCGAATACATCATCAGCGCTCGCCACCGCGGCAGCGAGTCGATTCTTAGCTTCCAGTGGCAGGCAGACAGACTTGACGACCTTTTTGAACAGCTGGACACCCGACTGGTCGCACTCGACGAAATGAAAATCCGCCGATTCGAGTACGACTACGAATCTAGTACGGTACATATCGACATCATGGGCGAATCTGAGTTCCGTTATCAGGTTCAAGCTGGCCTTCGAGACTACATCAAAGACCGACTTGCGCAGCGTATTGCCACCACGGATGATCCCACAATTCGCCGCCTGATGCAGTCTATCGTAGAGAGGGGTTTCTTCAACATTTTATACGAAAGGAAGATCCATAAACAAGCCGATGTTTCGCTCGGCCAGGCGGGCGCCCTGCCATCTTTGGTTTGCGAGGTCTCGTAGAGCGAGCCACGGAAACATGTGGAAAGGAAGGCGCGCCAATACATCAACTGCTCAGACGGCAAGATCCGAGTCGCTCTGATCATTGATCTTCAATACCCCTCTATGAAAAAGGCGTGGGTTAGTCTGCTGGTAGCGGGCAGTCCTTCAAGCGGCTGGGTGCAGCATTCTGAACTGTATCATGATGATGATCTTGTTCAACAACCTGTCGGACAGATTGATCTCTATCTCTCTGACTTGGTCAGTTTGGCTGGTGTGCCAACAGCGTTTTGTCGCCCCTCGACTGTTGAGTTGGCTGCTGGGGTCACAAGGTTTGTCGTTTCTTTATTTCTGGCAACACAGCAGATCTAACATTTCAATAGGAATCCCACGATCACCATAACATTCGAGCGACTTCGGGCCATCTTCCGCAAAGCTCGCTATTTACACAACCCAACCAAATTTACAATGGAGGTAACTGATCAAGAGGAAAACCCGTACGAGGAGACCGAGAGGCGTATAGCTGAGGTGCGCAGCGAGGCCGAGAGGCGTATTGCCGAGGCCGAGAGGCATATTGCCGAGGCCAACAGGCGTGTAGCTGAGGTGCGCAGCGAGACCGAGAGGCGTGTCGCTGAGGTGCGCAACGAGACCGAGAGGCGTGTCGCTGAGGTGCGCAACGAGACCGAGAGGCGTATAGCCGAGGCCGAGGCGTGTTCTGAAGCGTGCATCTAGATCGAGTGGCTCGTGGCCGAAGACCGATTGGGTGCCAAGGAGCGCTCTGGAGATACGGCCCCCCTGCGAGGAGGGGCACTGGAGTTTGTGAGGAGGAGGGGCACTGGAGGAACAATATTCAACCGGTTTAGTTGTTCGTAGCATGCTCTAATTCACCACTCACCTCCGTTTCTTTCTCTGTATAATCCATTGGCGACAGCGATCAGACGAGCGATCCAGAACACGGTCAACCGCCGGTTCCAGACAGAGGAGAGCAAAATAAGGACGGTCACTGCCGCCTCCCTCAGCATCGTGAGGTAGATCACTTCTGCAGGAAGGCCTTGCAAGAGAAGCATATTTACAAGCGCCTCCCAGTAGCTGATCAACCGCTCTCCTCTGACTGGGCCATACTGGCCATCGTCAAGTCTATTCTCGAGCCATTGCAGCGGATTAGCAAGGCCTTGCTACGGAAGTATCGGAATAGTGTTGCTCATCTCGCCGGGCTTCGTGACCAAGACCTTGTTCCTCCTGATGTCTCCCTCGTTAAAATCCTGGAGAAGGGGGATTCTGGCTCGACCAAGAGCAGGAATACCGGATGTGATCCTTGTAACACTGTACCTGCCCTTGCCAGATAGCTGGGCTCTTGAAGCAGCCCTGAGAGCACGATCTTGAACTGCAAGCGGAAGTCATCTGCTTCCAAAATTGGCTCTTAGCTAACTGCATCTAGGAGCCAGTTTTGGCGCCTGGACTCCTTGAAAAGAATTCCATGCCAAACCGGGAACTTGGCTTTGCAAGGCTACCTAGGAATGATAGAATCCAGAAGCATAGTCCTATTCACAATCGCCTACAAACTTGTTATATATTACCATTAGAAGCCATTTATAGCTTCAAAAGAGGCAGCGATTCCCTATATTACCCACGTTAAAACGTAGAAGCTATTTCTAGCTCCAATAAAGGTGGACCATCGCTGCCTATACAGGCAAAATCAAAAGAAAAAAGCCGTTTCTGGCTTTATCAGAGGCTAAGATTTCATATAAACCTAACAGGCGTCCAGACGAGAAAGCCTAGGCTACTTACAACTGAGATTATTGAGAACCTGGAAGCCATACTACCGAATACTGAAGACAATCTGCGTTGGCTAGGTACATGTGGCAAGGCTGCGGTGGAGATATAAGCGCTTACCCTTGCTTTATGCACCCAAGATGGGTGCCTAATCACAACTGAGGACACATGCAACCGAAATGCGGGGTGTCTGATTATTTTCTCAGCCCAACCGTTTCTCGACTTTCCAGTACCTTGGGGCGGCGCCAGACCAAGAAGATATTGTGGACCTAATGGCGACGAACACACCCTGTTGCGGACATGATACGAACCACCACGACCTTCTCGCTGCAGTCAAAGAGCTTGTTGAGCAACAAAGAGCGCTTCTTGAGCTGATGCAGAGGAACACTGCAGATGTTCCAAGCCACCCACCAACGACCACGATTTCAGATGAAACTGAAGCACCAGCCATTAGTGCATCTGAGGGTCTCGACCTCGAGGAGTCTAAGAAGCCTGATCATCCTGTTGTGCGACACGCTTATTGGATATGGGCAAAAGTCGAGGCTACCAGCTCCGCACTCCAGAATCGCGGCGACAACTTTGTGGCATGGTGGCTCAATCACAAGGAAATCAAGTTGAACCTTCCGCAAGGACTCAAGATCCATGATGCAGACGACGCTCAGGTTGCCATTCGAAGGTTCTGGCCTGCGGAACCGCCCCAGCTTGGCCGTGGTGATGAGTGGTCGACAAAGCATTTGATGAAGTCTGGAAACGGCAACTTTAGGACATACCACGTCGAGTCGCAGTCCTCGTTTCCGGGTGATCCTTGCGTGTTGAGATTGAAACAGTTCAGGACCAATGAAAGGGAACCTCTGGTATGTTCGTTGAGTGCTTTCAAATATGTGTTCCTCCGAGCAATTTTCACTCGATGGTTTAACTCATCAACATTGTTTTGATTACAGGACTGGAACCCCAACTGGGTATTTCGGGAGCTGGGTATGAGAAAAGACCCCAGGCATGGCATCATCTTGTCAGTTCCGCACACCCCTTGATCACAACCAGCCGCTGAAGAGTCCCTGACGAGATATACACAGTGTCGCCGAGCCTTCCTGGACGCGCGACTCTCGGCTCATTCTCGACTTTGAGAGCATCGCGCCGACTTTTGACGCTCTCGGTACTTACCAGTGTCGCGAACGCGAAGACATGAGCCGTGATGACCCACCCCGTTGCGGGCACGAATTCCTGGTCAGATATGCAACACAATGGAGACTAGCCGACGCAAGAGTATATGTCCACGGGATGTATAGGAACCTCGACCTCCAGTTTCACATACGGTCATTCTCTGCTCACCCACCCTCACGGTCAAAGATAATCCTTCCATTTGAGAGTTCAGGAATTGTCTGTCATCGTGAGGATGGTGCGGTGTCGTTTAAGGAAAGGAGACAGAGGTTTCTAGAAAGCAAAACGTCACTGAGCTTGGTCATCGACTGGCGCGCAAGATTGTCGAGTGATTTCGCCATCGTCAAGCTTGCAGATAACATCCCCCGTGCAAGAGAAGGGGATGAGTATTTGTGGCCTCCGGTCCAGGCCCTTTACGCTGATATAACTCACGACAGCGGTTTGTCTAGCTGTTACTTTTTCAAAGGCGTTGTTGCCTTCCAGGTGGCACTGCTAGTCATTTTCAAGGCATGGGCTTCGGATTGGAGCGAAACATTGACGAGTGTCGAAGATCTGCTCACTGTGCAGGGAAGTAACGAATTCCCCTGATTTATTGTGTTGATTTCCAGTTCTTCGGGCTAACAACTCCGCAACAGGTGAGCGATTACCTTACAGCTGAGTCGAGGAAGGATCTTATGTACGACAACGATCAATTAAGTCGTTCCGAGTTTTACTTCAGTCTACTTCAGCTTCTCAGACAGTTCAAAGTTTCCATCGATGAGAGCTTGTCAGATGTTGCAAAGCTAATTGCAGAGTCAACGGAACACTTGAAGATTCGGGCAGACATTCTCACAGTGTCTTCGAGGGAGGTCTCCATCATCAAAGAGAACTGGGAGATCGTTCTGAAAAAGGCAAGAAAGGAGGGAACCCAGTTTATCGACCGCATAACGAACAAGATCGAAGAGGTTGAAAGTCTACGAGATGGGGTAAGCCTTGGACTTTGGCACCGACCAGACATCCATCTTCTCATATGCGTCTGCTAATCCTTTTCTTCCGCCCTGCAGCTTTTCAACGCCCAGTCCGTCCGTGAGGCAGTCAGGGGAACACAGATCAACACGTTTCTTCTCGTCTTTACTGTCGTGACGATCATCTACCTCCCTCCGACATTCGTGGCTGTAAGCGAAGCCCCTAGGTGCCACAGTCGTGAGCTTTTAGATATTAAATACTGATTACCTACTGACACAGACTTTCTACGGGGTGGATCTCTTTAACGATGAAGAAAACAAGACCGCGGCTCAGAAGCAATTCTGGACGGTTCTCGCGGCCGTCTCAGGCGGCACTTATCTCGTGGCCATCATCGTTCTTAGCAGTGTCCAGCAGTCCACTCTAGTAGAGACAGTCAAGAGCTGGTTCCGACCATCTTCGGAGGCAAGCGAGAGGGGAGAAAATCGGGGAGGCCAGAAAAGAGGTTCGACTGGAGCGACAAGGTCGAATAAGCACGTCAAGAAGTGGTGGACCAGCGCCAAATCCAAGGCCCATGGAACTGGCCAGACTAGGACCGATCCAGACCCGGAGAACCCCACACCAGCGGCCGGACATAGTGAGCCTGGGAGTAGCTAGCCATAGACCCTTATATTCTTTGTTCTCTTCAATACCTATGATCTACTATCTAACACTCCTCCTCACACTACCCTCCCCAACGCCCTCCCCTCCTCGACAACATCAACAACAGTAACACTAGTCACCGTATCCATCTGAATCCCACCCTTTCCTCTCCCCTCATCCCCCCCACCCATCATCCTAGTCAACGTCTCCTGACTAGCCGTCTTATTCCTCTTTTTCCTTGTCCCCCCCCTCCCCTCCGCCACCGGACACCCAGCCTGCACCCAAATCATATTCCCAAACCTCCTCCCCGCCGGCGTCCTCATAATCCCGCTCCCCCTCCACTCCCACCCACCCCCGAAGCTCTCAATCCCATTCTCCTCCGCGTCGATCCCTTCCGACGTGAAGATCAGCCTGTGCCGAGTCACGCCCCACAACAGCACGTCCAGCCACCCGTTACTCGCGATCAGTGCGCCCGCGGTGCAAAAGTACGATATCGGGACGTGAGCTACCCCGGCCATGGTTGCGATGCGCCCTAACGCCAAGGGGAGGGTGCAGAGGATGTAGATTAGGGGGTAGAGGAGGAAGGCTTTTTGCTGGTGGTGGTGGTTGTTGCTTTGGGTGGTGGTGCTGGACTGTTGTTGTTGTTGAGGAGGAGGGAAAGGAGGAGGGGGGAGGGGTTTATTGCTGGCTGTGGTTGGCTGTTTCGTTGGACGTGGACGGCGGCGAGTGAATTTCTCTTCGGAGGAGGAAGGGGGGTATTTGGTGGTGGGTTTTTTGCGGAGGGAGATGAAGACTGCGGTGTAGAGGATGGTGGTGAGGGCGAGGGAGAGGAAGATCCAGAGGTAGTGGAGGACGAGGCGGTGGGTTTCGTAGTGGATGTTGATCCAGCACTGGGGATCGTTAGTTTGTTTTGGGGAAGGATAAGGAGGGGGAGTGGGAAAGGCATACCCAGGCTGCTGCTCTCACGTAGAGCCCTCCGCCATCTGCTCCGTTTCTGGTAAGGATCACCCCTAGCGCTGCCATGAGGTAGTTGAATACCCAGAGACCGATGACGGTGGCGTAGACTGCCCATTGAGGGGGGGTGTAGTTGCGCACTACGGCTAGGTAGGTGTGGACGGCGATGGCGGTGATGAAGCAGCTTGATGAGAGGTCGCCGGTGGAGACAAGCCATCCTTGCGCCCAGCAAGAGGGGGTGTGAACCATGATGCCATCTCTCCCCAGCCAGACGGCGTTCAACAAGAAGGCACCGGCTTGGTGGATGTCCGCCAGTAAAAGGTTGTATATGAGGACGAGGAACTGGTTTGGGTAGGCCTTTTTGCGTCTGGGTGCCGAGTTATCTCTGCCATGACTGTTGTTTCTCCTGCACGGTGGGAATAAATGTCGCTCTGTGAGCCCAAGCGAGAGGTCGACTGATAAAGGTGGTGGAGCGTGGGCAGGTTGCTGCTGTTCCAGTTTCCATTGTTTGAGGTGCCATCGTATGAGCTTGACAGTAAGGTACGCAAGAAGTACCGTCGAGGACACAAAAGAGAGGCCGGCGAGAATGGAAACTCCATAGAGGCCTTGACGATGGGTGGCTGGGAGAGGAGTCAGGCTGCCGATGTCGTTTTCATGGGCTTGCCAGTCGTCTGTGGCCATATTAGAACACCCACGACACAACTCGAGAATCTCAAGATATTTCTGATGGCTTCATTGCCAATCTCGGAATAACGCCAGCGAGATAGAAGAAAAAAGCATGTGGGTCAAGAGGTCTTGTGTAAATGTGGCTGTCAACGAACAAATGTAGGATGAGCAGCAGTACAGTATAGATGCATGTCAGACCACGCACTGCCGTGGTCCCCGGGTGCCACGGGTGCTGAGAAACGGCACTGGCTGCGGCGTTCGGGATGAACGACGTGCTCCTTGGACGGTTTCTCACGATCTTCGCTGCGTCATTGCGGCAAAGGTGTCATGCAAAGAGTAAAGTGCGAAAAATAAGGTAGGCTGCGGCGGGTGGCAGAATCTAAGGGGTTGTCCGACTGGTCGACGTTAAAGTGCTGTGCCTCAGTCAACCATCCAACTATGTCAAGCAACAATCATTTCCTGGTGAGGATTGAGAGCCCTGCTTCAACCACCAGAAATAAAAATGATATCCATTGTTTCGTGCAAAAAGCATGGCAATGTCTCGACTTCAAGTACCACAAAGCCATGGGAGAATGAGTAGATAGTGGCTACCACTTGGTCCCTTCAGATGGCCCGCATCATTCTTCATCTGAAGGTCTTATTACCAGGTAACGAGCCACGAGGCACAAGGCTTTGTTTGCACGCAGCTTGCTGGCGTAGTTGGTGCCCTTGGGTAATAGATAAACGTGGGAGAAGCCGTTGACGAGTGTCACAAGTGTCAGATAAAACGAGACAACATGGGAGACAGGTACGCCAGACGCACAGAGCATTGTGCTGGGTGATGGGTTACACGATCCGTCCAGATAGGAAGGTAAGACAGTAGCCATGAGTCGGCTTCATTCCCTCCGGGCCACGAGCCTCAGACCAGCATCTGCTCTTCAAAAGGGAGGTAGCATCGTCCTGCCCAATGTCAGACTCGAGAACCATGCGTGCCAAATGTATCCATCTTAAAAGCGTCAATAAGGGCCAGGCATCAAGACGCTGAGTGAGCAAGCCCGAAGTTTCCGGACCAGATGTGAACAGGTCAGCAGCGGGTGAATCCAAGTACAGTTGAGGGCGCACGTGAATTTGCACGTGCTTAGCCCATGGTCCTTCTCAAGAGTGGGTCTGTTTCCCATTGGCAAACGATGGTGCAATCCGCGCTAGGCCCAAAATGGATGGGTTGGAAAAGCATGGCCTTGAGGAGTCGACGACATCGACCCTTTCTCCTCCTCTTCTCCCTATTCTCTCTCATTTACAGCACCTACGACCGCCTGGAGATATCTCCTTTTGCCCTGTATTCTATCGGTTCGCGTATCGGTGCCATGCGACACTCACCCAGCATTTGACGAGCAACACCCGACAGCCACTTTCCTCATCCGGACCATATCCACACCCCGGCAGCACGCTTCAAGAGTCGAACACACCTTGAGACAACGACAGTCATGGTCATAATAGGGGGGTAAACATTCTTGTTGCCAATATCATTCTTGTTTATCACTACACTATGTGGTGTGGTCATAATCATCATCCAAAGCCAATTCCCTTCAACTCCAAACAGCAAGTTGCTGTCAAGCAAAAACGCCCGCTTCCCATGATAACATCATCCCTATTCTTACAACCTCTTGCCATACGCCGAGTAGTACCCGCAGTTCTTGATATGGCTTTTCTTTCCTGTCTCCTCATTGAAGATATGGCAGCCCCCTTTCGCAACATTTGGTGGCGTGTACAAGTGGAGTGAGACAGCGAAGTCGCTGCCTCGATTCCAGACTCTGTGTACACCGAGCTCATCGGCCATATATGCCACCTGATTTTCCTTGTACACCTTCTCAGAGATGACTTTCATGGGCTTCTGTTCCTCGCCCGCCTCTGGGAAGGCATATCTCGTTTCTGTCAAGTCGCCTCGCAGGATTTTCATCAGGCAATGGGCATTGCCATGGTCGTGGATGGGGGACCCCTTTCCAGGAGACCACACGAGAACAAGCTGTTTTCGTCCAATCAGTCAATGCGTTCAGGGGGCAAGTAAACAAACCCCCAGTCAGGGGTCAGCACTGGGAGACATACCAAGTTGCTCTTTCCGTTACCCTCGTCCACCAGGTTCCTGGTGTATCCTCTGCTGGCATCGCCCATGGCGAACTTGGCCCATTCCCTTTCGTCGGACTTGTAGTCGTTCATCAGCCTGGTCAAGAACTCGACGTCCACGTCGTCGGACGTCAGACCTGATGACGGACCAAGGGCATCTTTGAGTGCCAGGACGAGCCTGTCGAAGCGATTCAGATCGACATTGAAGCTACACTCAAAGGCAGCCAAGGCGCCAGGGCGAACAGTTTGAACAATACCAACCGCCATATTGAGGTTGTGAAGCGGACTGTGTCTTAGGAGAGACCAAGTTGCAAGATGGGTTGACAGTTTGGAAGGTTCCGATATCGTCCGTCGGTGTGGAGTTTAGCGGGATGGTCGGCGATAAAGTTCACAGGGCAATGACGATGGTCAAGAGGAAGGGATGGTCAACGTCAAACGATGTCGCTGATGATGTCTTGATCAAGTTGAAAGATATCTTTAGGGTCAATGTATGGGATGAAGGATGGGTCCTCGATATTTGAAAAGGACAAAATGGCGGTGGAAAGGGACTTCCAACTGGGAGGCAGTCACCCCGGGGTGGTTGAACCACAGCGGCGCTACCCTGCCGGTTGGCACCGATCTCGGTGGGTCATCTGGAGGGGTGGCACGGCTAAGCAAACCATGTGACCCAGTTCTTTTACGTTATTCCAAGTCGGACAGCGAATATCGTCGGATACAGCACCCACGACGAGAAAACGAAAACGACTGCTGAGACGTCGGTTGTGTTGGATTTCTGGTGTTGTTGGGATGTGGTTGACGGCGGTATGGGTTATTGGAACAGACAGAAGACGAACCTCAGAAATGTTGTGTCGTCACTGGGATCAATCGGGTGGGCCGGCGTTGGAGTCTTTGAAGGTGGCACGGACCTCCGTCAAAGACCGTCAATCGCCTGACATGTTCACCATGGTCCGAACTGGTTTTTTTGACAACGGCCATTGTTCAGATGAACACCACAGCTGAGCTTCAGGGTGGTGAGCAGAAATAATCGGGTAGACGTCTCGCAAAGAGACCCTGAAAAAGGATACAAATTGGTCAATTGTACATACCATGCAATGTTCCGTTCCTCCCAAGAGCTCCCATCCAGTCATCAAGGTCCCCCTTTTTCTGTCGTCTTGCATCCAGCCAACACGACGCCAATGCAGAGCACAGGCCGGCTGGCTGAACACAAGATAGGGTCACGAGAATCTTCATTTCGGACTATCTACCGGTGAGACACGATAGATAAGAGATAGAACTAGGAGATGATGTTGCATCTTTGAACATAGCGTCACCGGTCTCAAACTACCTTATGATATGGGAGTGAACGGATGCAGTCCACACAGACGATCAAGATAATAAAAGTTGAATTCTCTCTAGCTACATGCCTCCATGGTCACCCCCTTTTCCCCGGTTTGCATGCCCGAAAACCAAATGTGATTGGAACCCCTCAAAACACCACCGCATGCTGTGTTCTAACTTACTGTACACTAGGGGGTAGCGGCTACCACCGGGCGCGGTTCCGTTCCGGTCCCGCATCCGCTCGCCCCGGCCCCTTTTTCCCACCAAACAGATTTGGCTGCTGTGTAACGACGGCTCTCTCTCCCCGAGAAACACAGACCATCCGCTTTGTTACACCAAACAACACCAAAACAGCAGACCAGAAACCTTAAGAAAGTCAATCAGCCAAAAGTGGTTCTCTAGATATCTACCCTTGGCGTATCAGAGAAGAAGATAAGCGCTAGGTCCGGGGGGGGGGGGGGGGGGCGGGGGGGGGGGGGGGGGGGGGGGGGGGGGGGGGGGGCGGGGGGGGGGGGGGCGGGGGCCGCGCCGGGCG
>MU864142.1:0-11969 GCA_033296885.1 Triangularia verruculosa | reverse complement strand
GAGCCGAGCCCTTTGGTAGGTCTTGGGTTACACTAGACCTGGCACCTCAACACCTGGGTCTTACCCGGCACCTATTATGTGCCACACGTTAACAACGACTATATATAGATTACCGCTAGCTAAATAACGAGACGGTGAAAAATAGTTACCCACTATTATTAATAGCTAGGTTACGGAATTAATTAGTTAAGGCGTAATAGTTTATACGCTTAGATATACCGGTCGGGTACACTTATATACGGATTAAGGAAGGAGATAAATAGAAAATAGCGTTTCGTATTCCCTATAGTTATTTCGAATACTTTGTAATACTATTTAGGCTTACTAATACGCCTGCGACATTCCAATCTCTCGTCGACCATACTATCCGGAAGTACCTCGATAAGATAGCAGTATATTATCTCGACGACGTTCTTATCTACTTACGCACTTTAGAGGAGCACAAGTACTACGTACGAGAGATACTTAACGCGCTATACGGAACCGGACTCTTAATAAATAAAGAAAAGAGCGAATTCTATATACAGAAAACGGTATATCTAGAATATTTAATATCGCTAGGAGAGGTTCGTATAGAGCTTAGGAAGATCGCGGCCGTTAAGGATTAGCCTACGCTGCAGTTATAGATATACATTAGGGAATTCTTAGGGTTTATTAATTTCTATCGGATATTTATCTGTAAGTACGTAAGCTTTACGTAGTTACTTAACTATTTAACTAAGAAGGACGTAGAGTTCCGGTAAGGGTAGGAAAAAGAGTAGGCCTTTCAGGAGCTAAAAGAAGCTATTTTAAAGGACCCGGTACTCAAATTACTAAACCCTAATCGACCGTTCGAAATCGAAGTTAATATATTAGATTATACGATCGGAGGATAATTAGGCTAACGAAACGACGATAGGAAGCTATACCTAATAGCCTTCTTTTCGAAGAAACTAAAAGGGACTCGTCAGAACTACCTAATCTACAATAAGGAGCTACTCGCCATTATCGAAGCGTTCGAAGAGTGGAAACTATACCTCAGTAGTACCAACTACGAAATACAGGTCTATACGGATCACAAGAACCTACGGTACTTCACTACTACGAAGGTCCTTAATGTATAGTAAACCCGATAATCAGAGTTTCTCTTAGAATTTAATTTCTAAATTAATTATAAAAAAAGTTCGGAGAACGCTAAAGCAGACGCACTTAGCCGGCGAGCCGACTACCACAAGGATGTACCCAGGGAGTCACTACCATTACTTAAGGAGACGCCGGAGGGCACCCTTAAATATCTACTTTAGCCGTAGATAGAGTATTATGTAGTATATCGGAAGCAAGCTACTTCCAGCAAGTACTAAGGAAAGTTAAGTAACAATATTATAAAGTAATACTAGTAGAAAGAGCTAGAGCCGCAAGGCATCTAGAAGGATAGTCAGGGACGACTATAGTATAAGAACCGGGCCTACGTAGAGCTAGGTTCTAAGAAGGCACTGGTAATGGAAATCCACGGGTCGAAGCTCGGAGGACATATAGGTATTACCAAAACTATAGAAAAGATCAAATAGCACTTTAACTAGCTAAGGATCAAGGACAACGTCAAGGAAGCCATCCAGTCATACCACATATACGAAAAAACTAGGGTTATAAGGCACAAACCTTATAAATTTCTAAAACTACTATTAATAGCCGAACGGCTATAAAGTTCAATTACGATAGACTTTATTACTAAATTACTAAAATCCAAAGATACAGTAACTAGCGTCAAGTACAACAGTATATTAACGGTAATCGATAAGCTTACTAAATAGGTATATTTCTTACCTTATAAAGAGACCTAGTCGGCAAAGCAATTAACGGATATAGTACTATAGTATATCACATCAATATACACATAGCTAAAGGAGTTTATTACGGACCGCGATACTAAGTTCGTATCGAAGTTTTAAAGAGCGTTAATAACAAAATTAAGAGTAAAGAGTAAAGCATTTTCGGCCTACCACCCTCAGACGGACCGTCAGACGGAACGGCTTAACCAGATCATAGAACAATACCTACGGAATTACATTAATTTCGAGTAAGACAACTAGGTTAAACTATTACCTACAGCACAGTTAATATACAATACATCGCCAATAAAAACAACGAAAGTCACACCCTTCTTCGCAAACTACAGATATAAGGTAGACCTACGCCAGGGACCTGATATAGAGGTACCTAGGGCTGCGGTTAAGGTAAGCAAGCTACATATACTCCACGACAAACTCAAAGAAGAACTGGAGTTTATAAAGGAAAGGATACGGAAATACTATAACTCTAAAAGGCTCGAGGGACCTCGCCTTAAAGGGGGGGACATAGTATTCCTTTCCATACGCAATTTACGCACCAAAAGACCTAGTAAAAAGCTAGACTACAGGAGAATAAGCCTATTCAAAGTCAAGAGGAAGATATCGGAGACGGCATTCGAACTAGAGCTACCTAGTACAATATATCTACAGTTATACACTTTTTATATCTCACTTCTAGAACCCGCACTACTAACAAGTAAGGCTAATACCTAGAAGGTAGTAGAGGACGAAGAAGAAGAGTACGATATAGAAAAAGTACTGGATTCACGGATCAACAAAAGTTAAGTAAAGTATTTAATCAGTTAATTAAATTACCCGGCTATAAATAACTCGTAAGAACTATCGACAAATCTAAATTACCCTAATAAACTAAAAGAATTCCACCAGTAGTACCTAGACCGACCAAAGTTAATCCAGGTAAAAGATATTATACCTAGGTCACAGACAATACCCATAAACCTAAATATAAAAGAACCTCGACGAAAATCGAACCCGCGCCTCCGATATAATAGTTAGCATACTACATACTACACTACAAAGTTAACAAATACCTAAGGACTTGCCTATAACTAGCGCCACGTACCTCAATTACCACAATAAAAAAAAAAAAAAAAAAAGAAACCATACCTAGATTACGGGTAGTACCTATAAATCTAAACACAGAAAGCCTCAACAAGAATCGAACCCGCACCTCCGATGTAATAGTCGACGTACTATATACTACACTATAAAGTTAATAAACACCCAGGGACCTACCTATAACTAATATCACGCACCTTAACTACCCTAAAAAGTTAAAGGCGTACCACCAGCGGCGCCCTAACCGGCAAGGAAAGAAGGACCACCAAAACCAGTATCCAGTAGGAAGTCAGAAGGCCAGTCGAAGCCTAAAGAAGGGTCCAAGAAAAAGAAGTCGGAGAAAGGAGCAATAGTAGAAGAGGAGGCAGCGGAGGTATCCGCTACCGGCGGGCCATACGGGGTAGCAGGCCGCGCAGAAAACTCTCTCTCCTCCTCCTCGAAGAGTCGGGATTCGCGGCGGAAAGCAATAAGGGCTCGAGCCTCGAAAGCACGCGATTATACCTCGAAATAAAAAAACTTACTTAAGGTAACCTGCTTTTCGGCGTCCAGACGCTCTTTCTCCTTAATAAAAGGACGGACTACAGGATTAGCAAGAGAAAGTAGGATAGCCTAAGAAAGGACTTACGATCTACGCTATAGACATCATAGTAGGAGCGACTTAAATTAACACACGGGAAGCATCGGTCGTATCGAAAGGAAGCCATACACTAGAGGCTATTCTCTTTACAATAAGAGCACTCAGGCATTATAAGGCCGAACTATTCAAGAAAGCGTACTTGGTTACGACGGCGATCGGTACTCGTACGAGTTTATTTCTTCACACGGTTAGATATAGCGGCGAGAGAAAAAGGGAAGAGGAACCTACTGTAGGAAATACTAGAGGAAAATGGGGATCGGTAACTATTTCAGAAATATAGTCGCCGGGGCGTCGACCTAGGAGGAGGGGCATCATGTCACAATTAACCCAACGATAGGTCGTATAGTATGTGGGGCGCAGGACGTCCCTAGCCAATCATTAGGGAAATCAGGAGGCAGCTAATCAAAGCTGGCCAGAAGTACTACGGCACTAAGGCACACGAGCCCTCTACAGGATGCAAGATGCTCGGGGTAATCGAAGGCATAGCACAACGAGCACTCTACAGGATGCAATGTACTAGGAGTAATCGAGGCCATAACAGGGTAAGCACTTCGGGGTCCTAAGGTATATATATACGGAGGAACTAGATAGCTTGTAGATAGTTCCGCAGTATACAATCACAGTTATATTCACGGGACCTTGTATTTACATTAAGACATCTTATTATGCACTGTTTAGCTGCACCGATCCATTATCTAGAAGTTTGCCTTCAACCGGTATCCCTTTCAGAGGTTCTAGACAGGGGATCGTCACAAGTTTTCCAGGACGAAAGACGTTGAGGGGGGAGCATCGTATTACAGACCAATGTGACGAACCCCTGTACAGAACCTCTGAAAGGGATACTCGGTTAAAGGCTACTTCTGACAATTAATTCGGTGCAGCTAAATAGTACACAACAAGATATCTCAATGTAAACACAAAATACCGTGAATACAAGCTATGATTACATACTGCGAAACTATCTACAAGCTATCTAGTTCCTCCGTATATATATATCTATAGATCACCTAGATCACGTTTCCCAAAGGTAATCTAGATCACCTTTCCTTCCCGTAACTCACTATACTTACTGTAAGCTTATCGCTCTACTCACCTAGATCACCGTAATCCTTTCGCTCCCCTCCTAATTAGTCCGTAATAATTAACTAGGAGCGCCCCGCGCTCCATACATTAGTCCTTTATCAACAATTGTAATACGATGCCCCTCCTTCTAGGTCGACGTCCCGACGACCTTAATTTACTTTATTTTCCTTAATTACTCTTCCTCCTCCTTTTTTCCGTAAATCTCCCTTACTTCCTTAAACTATTTCCACTATATCTTACTATATCTCTAAAACCTCCAGTTCGAAATTCTCTCAACGTATATTTCTAGCTACCGCTATACTTCAATTTAAATACGAAACGATACCGTATTCTTTTTATTTCTCTAAGGGCTTATTATACAAAATAACTAAACGTTCTTCTCATTATAGTAAATATATTCGTCGTAAACGTACTTACGACGGCACTGGTATTCCGGTTCTAGCGTGTAAATATATATACGGTTTCTTCTCCTCCTATCGTTTTTACCTAATCTCTAGTCCAGTGGACTGCATCGTAGCCGAGTCTCGGCGTTTGGCTCGCGAAGAGGAACTTACCGAAAAGCGCCTCCAACGTAGTCAGCGCGAAGCCCAAGAGACCCTCGCTATATTATCTCGACTCCGGCGTTAATACTAATACCTATTAACGCAGGGTAATAAAATAGTCCGCCGGGGGCTCGCCTCGCTAAACGAGCTTAAGAAGGCCGACCGTCGTAAATCGGAGGCCGTTATTAACACCCAGGTCCACGGCGCCTTAAATACTATTAATTAAAATACCGTACTAGGCGACGCCCCTCCGATTAACCCTTTTCTATCTACCTAAGTACAGCCCGCCCCTAACCTCTCCGATAAAAGTCCTTTAATTTCCCAAAGTAATTAAAGTTCGTAATATTTAATTATAAATAGGCTCCTAGGTATTTATTAACCTTATAGTATAATATATAGTACGTCGACTACTATATCGGAGGTACAGATTCAATTCCCGTCAAAGTTTTATATCTAGATTTATAAATACCGCCCGTAAATCTAAATACTATTCTTTTTATTTAGGCCGGTCTAAATATCGCTAATAAAATTCTTTTAATTTATCTGGATAATTTAGATTTACCGTTAATTCCTACAAATTATCCGCAACCGGGTAATCTAACTAATTAACTAAGTATTCTAATTAACCTTCGTTAAATTGTAAATCCAATACTCCTTTTATATTATACTCCTCTTCTTCATTCTCCGCTACCTCTTAGATATTAGTTTTACTTACCGGGGATATAGGTTCCAGAAGTAAGATATAAAAAGTATATAACTATAAATATATCGTACTAGGTAGCTCTAACTTATATACCGTTTCCGATATCTTCCTTTTAACCTTAAATAGGCCCACTCTCCTATAATCCAACTTTTTACTAAGCTTCTTTATATAAAGATTATATATTAATAAAAATATTTTATCCTCCTTTTTTAAGCGAGGTCCTTCGAGTTATTTGGTATTATAATATTTATATATACGTTCCCGAACAAACTCGAGTTCTTCCTTAAGTTTAATATATAGTATATATAACTTTCTTACTTTTATTACCGCCCTAGGCACCTTTATCTCTAGTCCTTACCATAGATTTACTTTAAAACTATAATTCGTAAAGAATAATATAATTTTAGTTATCTCTATAAGTACTATATTATACATAAACTATACTACTAGTAAAAGTTTAACTTAATTATTTTATTTGAAATTAATATAGTTTTAAAAGTATTATTCGACGATTTAATTAAGCCTCTCTGTCTAACCGTCCGTTTATAGGTAATATATTAACGACGTTTTGCTCTTTACTTTTACTTACTTTATTAAAGCCTTTTAAAATTTTAATATAAACTTAATATCGCAATCCGTAATAAATTCCCTTAACTATATATATATTACCGTAATATTCCGAAATACTATATTTATTAATTATTCCGCTATCCAGGTCTCCTTATAAAGTAAAAAGTATATTTACTTAGTAAGTTTATCGATTATAGTTAAAATACTATTATACTTAACGCCCGTAATTATATCCTTAGATTCTAGTAATTTAATAATAAAGTCTATCGATACCAAACTCTATAGTTATTTTACTACTAGTAGTAGCTTTAAAAATCCGTATAATTTATATCTCTTTACTTTCGTTTTTCTATAAAGGTTATATTCCCGTAACGTCTCTTTTATATCCTTTCTTATTTCTAGTTAATTAAAATACTATTTATTTTTTTCTATCGTCTTAATTACTCTTATATATCCTCCGAACTTCGATTTATAAATCTCCTAAATTAATATCTTCCGTTATTCTAGGTTAACGTAGGTCCTATTATTATATTAAAGCTAGTAACAGTCGTTTTTTTAAATTCCTAATAATTCTAACTTAACTTATTATTCTTAATCGTTATTATTAATATTACTTTAGTATTTATAAGTAATAGATTCTTCTCGATATACTATATAATATTTAGCCCACTATTAGAGCGGATATCTAAGTATACCTTTTACTATTTCCTATAATAAGGGTAGTAATCTTTCTTTTATTTTTTCTTTGTAATAATCCGCCTTTCTACTTAGAGTATCCGCTTTTACATTCTTAGATCCTTTCTTATAATAAATCTAAAAATTAAACTTAGATAAGAATTCTAATTATCGGCTTTACCTAACGTTAAGGACTTTAATAATAGTAAAATACTTTAAGTTTTTATAATTAGTATAAACCTAGACCTCGTAATTAATACCGCTAAAGTATAGTCTCTACTCCTCGAAAGCCTTAATAATAATAAATAACTCTTTATTATAAATAAAATAATTTTTACGTAGTTCTTCTAATTTCTTCGAAAAAAATACTATTAAATATAATTTCCTATCCTTATTTCATTACCCTAACTACCCTCCGATAGTGTAGTCGGAAATATCTATCTTAACTTCGAAAGGTCGTCCTAAATCGGGGAATTTAAATACCGGGTCCACCGTAATAACGTTTTTAATAACTTAAAAAGCCTCCTCCTATTCTTTTCCCTACTTAAACTCAGCGTCTTTCTTAATTAAGTTATTTAATGGTTTTACTATAGCGCCGTAATTCCGTATAAATATCCAATAAAAATTTATAAATCCTAAAAACTCTCGAACCCTAGTTTTTAGTCGTTCGGCCGTTTTTATTTATAGTCTCGGCTAGTCTTTAATTACCGCGATCTTCCCTAGCTCTATTCGCACTTCTCTTAGCGAGATTAAATACCCTAGGTAGACTGTTTCCTATATATAAAACTCGCTCTTATCTTTATTAATTAATAGTCCTACTCTATATAACGCATCTAAAATCTCTTTAACGTACTATCTATATTTTTTTAAAGTACATAAGTAAATAAAAATATTATTAAAGTAGTAAACTACTATTTTATCGAAGTACTAACGAATCGTATAATTAACGAAGGCCTAAAAAGTCGCCGGTACATTTATAAGCCCAAACAGCATAACAAAATACTCGAAATATCCATAAAGTATACAAAAGGCCGTTTTTTATTCATTTCCCTCCTTAATTTATATATATATATACCTAACTAATATATTAAATCTAATAAACTATTATACCCCTAATAATTAACTTCTTAGCCGAGAAATTAATAACAGTAGATAACCGTTCTTCACCATTTCCTAATTTAATTATTAATAATTTATATATAATCGTAGGCTCTTATCTTTCTTCGGTACAACAAAAATAAAATATCCAACCGGCAATATAAATACTTTAATATATCTTCTCTTAATATTTTCGTTTAAATACTTCCGTAACTTCTTACTCTACTTATCGTTAATATAGTAAACCTAAAAAAGCTTAAGCTTTACTCCTTCTTTAAGCTTAATCTTATAATCCTATAGTCCCCTCTCTAGTAGACCTTAAAGGTATTTTGCCATAAACACCGGATACCCCTAATACTCTATCGGCACCTCCTTCTTATCACCCTTCTTCATATTATTATAATAAATATATTTATCTTTTATTACTACCGTAATTTCCACCAATATAACTATTCCTATTAACCTTACTTTTTCGATTTTACCGTCTTTATCGATTAAATATACTAATACTTCTTATATCTCTTATAATAGTACCGTAAAGGATACTTATCCCGCACTTTACTTCTACCGTACTCCTAATCTCCTATCGTTAATCGAATACTCCCGATATACCCTCAGTCGTAAGTAACTACCGTCCTTCCAATCGATATCTAGATTATAGTCCTTATACTATAGTTGCCCTAAAATTATATCTTTTTCTAGCCCTATATTTACGATATCGAAAATTACTATCGTTATTTTCCCTAATATTATAATGTCTAGTAGTACCGTCTCTTTAATTACTAATTATATAAAGAAAGGTTCTTTTATAATAACCTTTTCCTCCTTTTTCCTCTATAACATTCGGACTTATTATATAAATCTTAGTAAAATTAAGTCCGCTTTTACTCTACTATCTATAAGTACCTATATTTAAAAACCCTTTTAACGCGCTACTACTCGCAACCTTTTATCTTTTATACCCCTCTTTTATACAGCAGTAACCTCGCTAATACTTTATTTATAGTCCCTTAGAGGTTTACGGCCTTTACGAAAGGCCGTAGCCCTTTTTCCAATTATTATTATACCTCTAAAGCGTCCTCCTTTATTAAACTATCTAATAGTTCGAAATTAATTAACTATTATCGTTAGGCTTCTTCCTATTTTTCGTCTTTTATATTTTATTAAATCCTCCTTCGATTATATATCCGCCGCCCCTTTACTATAGCCCTAGCTTCGGTTTCGGCCTAAATGTCGTGGTGTTTCTTAGCCTTTGTTTATAAATAGAATGCGCAATCTAAACTCTTATACTATATTAACTCGTATTCTTCTTCGTTAATAGTGTCTTTTCTTTAATCAGTTATTTACTTAAAGTAGTATCTTACGTACCTAAATATAAACCGTATAACCTAGAGTTCCTTCTCTAATTTAACTAGGTCTTCCCGTCTCTATAGGAAATAATCGTCTAACTCTTCTTATTATCGTTCCTACCTAACTATAATTTTCGTAACGGACTTAGGATCTCCGTTTCTTCTTAATTACTGTACTAGCTAGTATCTTTAGAAAGTTTTATTTTAATAATATTTAATATATTTATATATAATATACTAGAACTAAAGTATCCTTTTATACTTTAAGTATCTAGGATATAACTATACTATATTTTTATCGTATAGTTTATACTATTTATAGTAAGGTACTTATCCGGGTATCTATAAAAGCCCTATATTAATGATCTCTTTATTTTCCTAATACTTCTCCTAATCTAATTCCCTAAACTCGAGTTTACCCTCTTTATAAACTAATTATAGTAGTTTACTACGGTATTACCTAAATTTAACTTCTAAAACGATCTATTGTTTATTTTCCTATTAGAGTTATATAAGTAATTAGTAATTAATTATAATTTACGCTATTTTATCTTCGAAGTTATAATAATATTATTTAATTATTTCCCGTTAATTCTGGAGTTTTTCTATCTTCTTTTCGAATCCTTAAACTCGTTCCTCCGCCTAACTTAAGGTCCCTCCCGAATATAAGTCTAAAGTATAAATTATATTTATAGTAAAGAACTACCTTAACTGTCGTAGGGTCTTTTTAGAAGGTCCTAAAACAATACTCTCTTTTAATCTTATAGCTCCCCTAACCGGTAATTCTTATCTTATAACGTAGTCTTCTCCCTTAAAGTCGACTATTAATTCTCCTTCCCGAAGTTCGTACTTATAATCGCTATCGATATAGTCGTCCGCTAAATCCCGAAAATCCTTATCGGAATACTCTATACTAGAGATCTCTACTACCCGTATTATCTTAGCGACTACTACTATCTCTCTTTCCTTCTAACGGAGCTACTTAAGTGCCCGATAATCTCTTTTAAAATAGCCTATCTTCCTATAATTAAAGTATTTAATATCATTTTTTCCTTTAAACCGCTTCTAAACTACGTCTACTTCTATAGGTCCTGCGTAAGTAGTCCCTAAGACGTAAATCCCGTAAAGCCGTCTCTTCTTCTTATCGTTAGGATGGTAGGGTCCTTATATATGTATGCCTTTACGCTCTTTACGGTACTAATACTGCCAGTCGTCGATACAGACCGCTATTACGATATATTCGTCGATAATCTCTAGCCGTTCCTACCGGTATAGCTCGTCCTTAACTTCTTTCTTAAGCCCGTTATAAAATAACTGCATTAACCCTTCGTCGTTAATCTCGTTACGGAGTACGTCCGTCCTAAATACTATAGCGTAATCGGCAGTAGACCTAGTCTACTTAAGGTTAGCTAGTTGCTCTTAGGCATACCTACCTTTATCGTACTCTCCAAATACCTCTTTAATCTTTTCCTCGAAACCCTTATACGACTTAAAACACTTATTAGTAACCGCCTTCCTTTCGTCGGGCTAGTTATCGAAAAAGTCTCCTAAGATCAGTTCGAACTAAGTAAATACCTTGTCCTTAAGCCTAGACGTAATATATATAACTTTGGACAGTTTATTCAGGAAACGGGAAAGGTAATACCGAAAGTATACCTTAAGCTGGATTAAAAACCCCCCTAGCTCTCCTTTAGTCCCTCCGTAGCGGTCGGGAGCCTCGAGTTTAGCGTAATCTCCTTCCTTACGTAAAATGCTAATCTCGTAGTAGAGTATAGTATTTTCTTACGTAAGGGCGTTATAAGAAAGGCGCGACTTATCCTCGAGTTCCTAGATATAGGTAAGAAGTTAGTCGATAGTAGGTTAGGTAGGGACTTCCTCCTAGGTATTGGTATTTTCGGCCATAGCGTTTAACTTAGCGCTTTTAACTTATCCGATAATAGAGTTAAAGTAAATATACAACGTATAACGAACCCCTATACAGAACCTTTAAAAGGGATACTCGGTTAAAGGCAACTTCTGACAATTAATTCGGTACAGCTAAATAGTATATAATAAGATATCTTAATATAAATATAAAATACCGTAAATACAAGCTATAATTATATACTACGGAACTATCTATAAGCTATCTAGTTCCTCCGTATATATATATTTATAGATCACCTGGATCACGTTTCCTAAAGGTGATCTAGATTACCTTTCCTTCCCGTAGCTCACTATACTCACCGTAAACTTGTCGCTCTACTCACCTAGATCACCGTAATCCTTTCGCTCCCCTCCTGATTAGTCCGTAATAATTGGCTGGGAGCGCCCCGCGCTCCGTGCGTTGGTCCTTCATCAACGATTGTAACACCTTTGTACGTTATAAATTATATTAATGATTATTATTATTATTATTATTATTAT
>MU864141.1:0-12036 GCA_033296885.1 Triangularia verruculosa | reverse complement strand
CCGAATCCAGTATTCCACCACAACCAACACCACGTAGTATTACAGCAGCCAACCCACTGTAATTACAGGCCTCACGGGGACCTGTTTTAACAATTAATATACCGGAAAATAAATTAACTCTGTATATTTTCGAATAGGTATTTAAAGATTTTAAATTTAAACTTCGGCGGTATATTTAATAATAATCTAAGTAATAATTTACTAATTATTTATATTAAACTTAATAGTTTTAATATATGATAAATTAAGAAGTATATTATATATCTGCTCGTGGGGACTTAGGTCTTCACGAGTAGGGGGGACGTAAGGGTCGAACGAGTAGAGTGGTTAATTTTAACTATTTTATAGGCTTATATTTAATTAATAATATAGGCCTTTCAATATTATAATAATATAACCAACTTTATTTCTCCAATATTCTCCGATATCCTCTAATATCCTTTAATATCCTCCGATATTTAATATTATTTCTTCCCGGTTATATATAACTACTTATTTATAACTTAATTATAATATACTTTATACTTTAACTTTATAATCGACTTAATAAATTCCTTTATATTTAACTTATATTTCTTTAACTATTAAATATCTTTTACTATTTAATTTATACATTTATTATAATTTAACTTCTTTAAAATATAAAATATAAATATAAAGCTTATTTAAATAAAATCGAATAATTCGTTTAAAATATTAATTAATATTTTCTATAGAATAATTACTACTTTAATATTATCTTACGATTATTATAAAAGTAATAATCTCTTTATAGCTATTAGTATTATACTAAGCTAGCCATTCCTAATATATATCTTTAACAATAACTTTCGCTAAATATTATATACTATACCTACTCGACGCCTTTCTCCCTTTAATAATAAGCCTCTTCTTATATTAAATTAACTTAAAACTATTAATTATAGTACTTATATATTACTATATATTAAAGTATAAAACTATATACTTTTTTATATAATTGATAAAGGTAACTATATACATTATAAAGGTATTATATTTTAGTAGAAGCCTTATTAAAAAATAATAACTACTTTACTTTACTCTTTAAAACTTATTACCCTACCTTTTATTATAAACGTTATTTATTATATTATAAGGCCTAAGTTTTATAAGACTTTTAAACTTTAATACTTTACGGGATTCTTAGGTAGGTCTTTTTAAAGAAAGTATAATTTAAAATAACTATAATTACCTTTAGATAGCTAATTCTTAAAAGGTTATAATATATAAGTAGAATATTACTTTACTATCTACAAGGCCTTTTTAATTAATAAAAATTTAATTTTATTATTTTACGTAAGGATCGAATTTACTACCTTTTAATAATAAATAGTAATTAAAAAATCCTTAAGTAGATACTATTACGCTATAAGATAAGCCTTTTATTATATATCGTTATTATAAATATATATACTTACATTTAATTTAGGATCTATATATTCTTAATTAAAATAGTAAAGTATTTAAAATTAATATTAATCGAATTTATCGATATTTATTCGAGTAATTTATTAACTTCAGGATTTCATTTTCTTTCGTTCGTTAAATATTTTAAAGATAAATAATATTTTAAAAACTTAAAAGTCGAGTTACTCCCAATTATTAATAAAAAGAGCGAAATATATATATTACTTTTTTATTATAGTTATTAATAGATCGATTAATTATATATAGTTAATACCTTAATTATATTTATCGAAAGTATTAACTAAAGTAATTTACTTTAATAAAGTTTTTAATATAGGTTAAATATTTTAATTAAAGTATAAAATAATAAGAGAAAAATAAAAGTAGAAAAGTAGTAAAAACGGTCCTTTTATTTCTATTAATATAATATTATAAAGTAATTTACCGGTCGACTAAGGAGTTATCGGTACAGTAATAAATAATATAGTAAAGAAAATGTTTAAAAGGTTTAAGTTATAGTGTTATATTATAGATATTATTAAATTTAATAATTAAAGGCCGTATATATATAATGAATATATAATAGATATATAATATTATATAATATTCTCTATAGTATAGTAGTATGTGCCTAAGGATCTCTTAATTACTACTTATAATTAAGAGGTAATAGATTTAACTTCAGCGTAGAATAATAAAATTAACTTTTTATTAATTATAAAGGGCTAATAGATAATAGGGTAGTAGCCTATTTATATTATAATTCTTTATAAATTAATTAAATAACTTTAACCCCCGGATATTAACCGCCTGGAATAGTTATAACTATTTATATTATACTTCCTTTAAAAAGATTTATTTAAAAATCTTATAAAGTATTAAAACTTAAATATCCTATAGGGTTTAAGTTCTATAATATAGTAAATAACGTTTATAATAGGGGGTAGGGTAGTAAACTTTAAGGAATAAGGTAAAAGGGTTTTTATCTTTAAAAAAAATTCTTTTAAAATATAATACCTTTACGGTTTATAGCTTTACCCTCGTTAATTATATAAAAGAGTATATAGCTTTATATTTAAGTATATAGTAATATATAAGTATTATCGATAAATAGTTTTAAGTTAATATAAAAAGATATTAATAAAATAAAAAAAGTCGTTTAAAAAGCTGGAATATTAAAAGTATAATTAATAATTAAATAGCAAAATAGTTGCTTTTAATTAAAAGGAAGTACTAATAATAGAGGATATTAAAAAATATTAAAAGATATTAAAGGATATTAAAGATTAATCAATAAATAAATATAAAGATCGGTTATATATCGTTATAATATTAAATATCTATATTATAAGTTAAATATAAGTTTATAAAGTATTTAAAATTAACTTCTCCACCTATTTAATTAACCCTTACGTTCCCCCTACTTACAAAGACCTAAGTTTCTACCAGTAAATATAATTAATATATATAATTAATTAATTAATTATAATTAAATAATATATTTATATCGCTTTTTATTATTCGAAAAGTAAAAAGAAATTAATATTTACTGATTTTAAAATACTATTCATCTTTAAAATATTAAATTAATAATTATAAAGGAAATCCCGAATTTATTAAATCGCTTAAATAAACTTCGATAAATTAAATTAAAGTTAATTTAAAATACTTTATTATTTTCATTAAAAATATATAAATCTTAAATTAAATATAGATAAATATATTAATAATACTTTAAGTTTATTAGTTTATATAGAAAGTAAATAAGTATTATATAAATATAATATTTTGCAATTATTATAAAAGCAGTCTCTTTATAGTTATTTAATATTATACTAAGTTAGTTATTCTTAACGGATATCTCTAGCGATAACTTTCGTTAAATCCTATATATATTATATTTACTCGATAATTTTCTCTCTTTAATAATAAACCTTTTTCTATATATCGTTATAGTAAATAACGTATATTATAAGCGAGTGACCCATATAAGCGAGTGACCCACTTCCCACTACACCGTAACAAACTATCCTTAATTATACTGCAATAATATTAGGAAGCAACTACAATTATATTAGAAACGGCTAAATCAGATAATTCCCCAGCCTCCTAGTAAGTGTGCGCGTTATAGCCAGGCTTACCGTACATACTACAGCACCGAACCCTCGTACGATCTCCCCCTACATTACTACTATCCAGCTGCGTTTCTTACACTCCCTCCCTATCTACGGCCTTCTAATCTAATAGATCCTATACCTTTTATATAGTAAGTGACCTTCTAAGCTTTACATATGTTTTTTTAGTTCTCCGGCGTTTACTTAGTACCTTATTGGCCTTATAGAGCGAAGAGACCTCTATATGAAGGAGAGCTATTTAGTATATTATAGCCGTTGTACCTTTAATAAGCTAGTCTACCGTAGCTAATATTGAAATCGGGGAGTTATTTTAATAATTAGTAATACGAGTTTTAATGAGCGTTAATTATAAGTTAGTTTTTCGAGGGTTATATAGTATTTAAGAGACCTAAGGTTATATAGTACCGGGCCGTAAATTGAGAGATATTAATGTACGAAGTTTTATATTTAATTTAGAAAATACCTTCTTTAAATTATATAATATAAAGCTAGTACCTATAAAGCTACCTTATATATTCTTCTCCGTTATAAAGGCGAAGAAGGCCTCGTAGAAAGTATAAAGGAATTCGAATTTATTTATATAGTTAATATATATATATATTAAATCCTCGATTTAGCGACTATATACTTATTTTAACGGCCTAAAGCAGTTAATATTGAGTAATTAAAGGAGGTGGGAGAAGTATAAAGGTATATAGAATATAATAATATTATTTTATTAGTAATAACGCTCGAATTTAGTCGAGTAGTAGCTTTTATAATTATCGAGGATTAATAACCGGTATTTACCTTTTATATAAAACGCTATATAATAATCGAAATAATTAATTTAATCTAGGTTTACTGTATTAATAGTTTAGTTATTATCGGTAGTTATAATATACTAGGTAGACGGTAGGTTATACTCGGTATATTAATTAATAAGGTAATACTACATAACTAAAATAATAAAAGGAAAGATAACCTAGTCGAAGGTATTAACTCTTTAGATTACCGTTATTTATTTACGGTTATTAAATTAAGTTAACTTCGCTTTATTAAGGCCGTCTAAAATTATAATTACTATATCCGCGAAAATAATATCTATTGTAAACCTAATCTCGTCGAAGTTATAAATATTATTATTTATAATACTATACTTAACTTTAATATTCTATATAAATATAAACTATTTGCTAATAACCTTTAAATCCTTATACTTAGCCTTTTAATAGTTGTATTTACGTGTAAAACGTATATAGAATTGTAATTAGCGTTTAACGAAGTTATATACTTAGAGCTTACTAACAGAGGGCGCGTCGTATATGTATAGTAGTTAATTAACTATATCTTTTATATTATATAATTTTAGCGGAAAAGCTCGCGTATATAGTTTAATAACGTATTAAATAATAGTATCTTCTTCGGATTAAATAAGCTTCTTCGATTTAAGTGTAGTATTGCGTTATATAGGCCGGCTAGTGTGCCGACGCCCTAGAGTCTTACGATCGACTCTATAGATCTTGGCTGCGGCTTATTCGCTTAGATTCTTGTCGTTTTGAAGCGCTTAGAAGGCTAAAATTATATGGGCTTTATTTAAATTGAAAGGTATCTTGGATAGTTGAGGAAATTGTTGTTAAGTGTGAAGGTGTTATATTACGAAGGAAGTGGGTTACTCGCTTATATAGGTCACTCGCTTATAATATACGTTATATTTATTTATATTTAATTAAAAATCTATATATTTTTAACCGAAATTATAAAGTATTTAAAATTTAATTTAATTTAATTTATCGAAGTTTATTTATATAATTTATTAAACTTAAAATCTCCTCTTTAATCATTAATTTAATATTTTAAAAATAAATAACGTATATTATAAGCGAGTGACCCATATAAGCGAGTGACCCTCGTTAAAATCACCAAACATTAATAAAATTCTCTATAACTTCGAAACTAGCTTATTTAGTCTATTGGAATTAAGATACAACTTTACTGATTATGTTTAGATAAGTCGTTAAGGCTAAAGTGTAATTAATCTTAATCCTAGCTAATTCTATCTTTAGCAAACTATTCTCTAGCTCAAAATTAACTTAGTTAGTAAATGTCCTTATACTTCCATTTTAATATCGAGCATTAGGAAGCGATCTTTAAAATTAGAAAGAATTCTATTAATGTTTAGTGATTTTAACGAGCTTGTGTTTTCAGGGTTATGTATGGATTTTGACGTGGGTCACTCGCTTATATGGGTCACTCGCTTATAATATACGTTAGTATTTTAAAATCGGTAAATATTAACTTTTTTTTACTTTTAAAATAGTAAAAGGTAAAGTATATATATTACTTTTTTACTATAGTAAGTAAATTAATTAATTATATATATTTAATATATTGATTATATTTATCGAAGGTATTAATTAAAGTAATTTACTTTAATAAAATTTTAATAAATTGAATATTTTAATTAAAGTATAGGATAGTAAGAGAAAATTAAAGGTAAAAAAGTAATAAAAACGGTTTTTTTATCTTTATTAATATAGGAGTTATAATATTATAAAGTAATTTACCGGTTAATAAAGAAGTTATCGGCGCGGTAATAAGTAATATAATAAGGGAGGCGTCTAAAAGGTTTAAGTTATATTATTATATTATATATATAATTAAGTTCGACGATTAAAAGCCGTACGTATATAATAAGTATATAATAAGTACATAATAAATACGTAATATCATATAATGTAATTTTAACCGACGATACTAGGCTATAAAGAAAACCAACGCCGGATATAACGTTATTAAAAAACTTTTTTAAAAAAAACTTCGTTTCTCTTATAATATATATATTAATAATAATAAAATATAAAAGAAAGTTTATTATTAAGAAAAGAAAGTTATTAAGTAAATATAACGTATATAGTCTTTAAAGAAAGTTATCGCTAAAGATATTTATTAAAAATAACTAGGTTAATATAATATTAATAATTATAAAAATACTGCTTTTATAATAATCGTAAAATATTATATCTATATAATACTTATTACTTTCTATATAAACTAATAAACTCAAAATCTAATATACTTATATATACTTTAATATAAACGTTATAAAAAAAAGCCACGAAAAGGTATAAAGTGCTATATAAAGTATACTTAAGCTACAGTAAAAGACTTTCACGTATAAAAAGAAATATTTATAAAACTCTTCCTAATTTATTATTATAAAATTAATAACCTTTATATTAATTACTATCAAAATATTAACGAAAATATTTTAAAATACTAAATTATATTAAATAATATTAAAAGTATAGTACCGAAATTTAAAATGCCAAAGTATATAATTAGATACTTTTTAATTATTAAATTATATTACTTTAAACGTATTAACGATGATAAGATAATTATAATTATAAAAATGATAATAAAGAAAATATTAAATATATTAATTAACTTTAAATAGGTACGCTTTATTTATTTTTTCTTTATATATTTAGTAAGTTTAATTACAGCGAATATATTAATTAAATCTTTTAAAAGATTATATTATTAAAGTAATATAAAAGAATTATAAAAAAGAAACTTGGTTATTAATAAAGTCCGAGTTTAAATTATATTATAATTAAATAACGGGGAAGTAATCGAATATAATTAGGAAGAAGTAGCGATATTAAAGTATATCGGAGGATATTAGAGGATATTAAAGGTTTAATTAATAAGTAAATATAGAGATCGGTTATATATTATTATAATATTAAATATAGGCCTATAAAGTAATTAAAACTAACTATTTTACTTATTCGACCTTTATATCCCCCTTACTCGCGAGGACCTAAGTTCCTACGAGTAGAACTTATAATATAGGTATTTAATATTATAATAACATATAACCGATTTTTATATTTACCTATTAATTAATCTTTAATATCTTTTAATATTCTCTAATATCCTCTAATATCCTTTAGTATCCTTTAATATTCTCTAATATTTAGTACTACTTCCTCCCGGTTATAAACGACTACTTTTTTATTAACCATTAACTATACCCTTAATATTCCGGTTTTTGAAATAACCTTTTTTTATTATATTATTATCTTTTTATTTCCTTTAATAAATATAATATCCTTTTATATCTGATTAATATAACTTTAATATTTTAAATATTTTAAAATATAAAAGGTTAAAGCAAGGTATACTTTAATAAAGTTAAGTTTAAATATAAGTATAGTTTCCGATATTATTTTAGCGATTATAATTATTTTAACTTTATTAATACTATTAGTAATTATATTTAAGTTATAATTATAATATTTAAAATATATAAAAATAATAATTTTATCAATTATAATATTCGGTAATAAAGTTAATATTTTATTAATAATAAGGATATTCTTTTTATAAAAATCGATATTAAAGTTAACAGTTTTAAAGTATAATAAATTAAAAAGAATTTTATAAATCTTTTTTTTTATATATAAGAGTTTTTTATTATAGCTTAAATATATTATAAAAATATATAATAGCTTTTTATAACTTTCGTATAGTATTTATATTAAAGTATACGTAAATATATCGGAAGTCCGTAAATTTATAATAATTCCTTATATACGGTGCTTTTTAGTGTCGTAGGGTATATTATATTGTAGTTTAATTAAGCTTTCTGGTGTGCTCGGGCCTAGTTTTTACTAGTACTATGATTTATATAATTTTTATTTAATAATATTATAAAAGCGGCTATATCGGTAAAAATACTTCCGAAATAGCTATGACTTATAACGAAATTTCCAATATTTAACGGTATTGATATATTAAACGTTATTATAATAAAGAACTTTCTACTTTCTTAAATAACGTACTTTATAAGCGAGTCGGTCATATAAGTGGGTCGGTCACTTTTCGACCGCGACGCGTCCTCCTACACTCAACATCAACTTTCTCTACAACCCAACATGCCTCCTACTTTAAATGAAGCCAGGATAGCCTTGGCCCTTAAGGCTATTCAAAACACTCCGAAATTAAGCCTCCGAGCCGCAGCAAAGCTATATAATATACCATTCTCAACCCTCCGTGACCGACGCGCCGGCCGGCCTGCACAACGCGATACTACGCCTAAATCGAAGAAGCTTACTTAACCCGAAGAGGATACTATTATTCAATACGTTATTAAGCTATATACGCGAGCTTTTCCACCAAGATTACGTAGTATAGAAGATATGGCTAACCAACTGCTACGCGTACGCAACGCGCCCCCTATTAGCAAGCTCTGGGCACATAACTTCGTTAAACGCTAGTTATAGCTTTATACGCGTTTTACGCATAGATACGACTACCAGAGGGCTAAGTACGAGGATCTAAAGGTCATCAGCGAGTAGTTTATATTTATACAGAATACTAAGGCCAAATATAGTATTATAAATAACGATATTTATAACTTCGATAAAACTGGGTTTATGATAAGTATTATCTTCGCGGATATAGTAGTTATAATCTCGGACGGCCTTAGTAAAGCAAAATTAGCCTAGCTTAATAATTATAAATAGGTAACGGTAATCTAAGGAGTTAATATTTTGGGCTGGGCTATCCCTCCCTTTATTATTTTAATTACGTAATACTACTTTACTAATTAGTATATTAAGTGTAACCTACCGTTTACCTAGTACATTATAACTACCGATAATAGCTAGATTACTAATATAGTAAGCTTAGATTAAATTAAATACTTCGACTATTATACAGCGCCCCGTATAAAGGGTAAATACCAGTTATTAATCCTTAACAACTACGAAAGCTATTACTCGACCGAATTCGAGCGCTACTATTAATAGAATAATATTATTACGCTCTATATACCTCTACATTCCTCCTATCTCTTTTAGCTATTCGATGTCGGTTATTTTAGACTATTAAAACAGGCGTACGGCCGCTAGATCGAAGACTTGATACGTATATATATTAATTACGTAAGTAAGTTCGAGTTCCTCTATACCTTCCGTAAGGCCTTCTTTACCTCTATAACGGAAAAGAATATATAGGGTAGCTTTATAGGTACTAGCCTTATACCGTATAATCCAGAGAGGGTGCTTTTTAAGTTGGATATAAAGCTTTGTACGCTAATACCTTTAAACTCACGGCCCGGCATTATATAACCTTAGGTCTCCTAAACACTATACAACCCTCGAGAAGCTAATTTATAGTTAATACTTATTAAGACTCGCATTACTAACCATCAAAATAGCTCCCCGATTTCAATGTTAGCTACGGTAGACCAGCTTATTAAAGGTATAACGGCTATAATGTATTAGGTGGCTCTCCTTCGTGCAGAGGTCTCGTCGCTCCGTAAGGCCAATAAGGTACTAAGCAAGCGCCGGAGAGCTAAAAAAACACACGTAAGGCTTAGAGGGTTACTTACTGTATAAGAGGTATAGGATTTACTGGATTAGAAGGCCGTAGATGGGGAGGGAGTGTAAGAAACGCAGCCGGATAGTAGTAATGTAGGGGGGGCTTATACGAAGGTTCGGTGCTGTAGTATATGCGGTAAGCCTGGCCATAATGCCCGCACTTGCCAGGAGGCTGCAGAAGGGTCTGATTCAGCTGTTTCTGATGTAATTATAGTTGGTTGATAGTTTCGTTGTATTGCAATGGAGGATGGTATTCGAAGGGTGGTTAAAAGTGACCGGCCCACTTATATGACCGACTCACTTATAAAGTACGTTACCGATAATAAATAATTTACTTTGTTAATAATAAAAGATTTAAAACCTTACTATTAACCTTTTACCCTCCGTTTAACCGAAAAAGCTTAAATAAAAGGTAGAAATTAACGATAAAAAGCTTCGTAAAGGATTTATAATTCTATAACGACGGTTATTATTTTTCCTATATTTATTTACTTATAACCGTTATTAAAAATAACCGCGCTTTAATTAAATTCCTTATAGTTAATTACGTAAATACTTTTCCCCTTAATTAACTCCTTATAAATTCGATAAACCTCCCCCTTAATTTATAAAAATTAATTAAAATTACCTTTTACTACGAAAGACTTTATTATTAAAGTAAAATTTAATAAAGCTATTATTACCGAATAAATATAATATTATTTATAATATAAAAAATAATAATTTAATATAAAATATAAAGTAAATAAGATTTATAAACGTTATTATAATAAAAATAATAAAAAATGTTAAGATAAGCTTTTTTTTCTTTTTTATTATAAATAAATTAGATTTTAACCTTATATTAAATTATCTATTTAAACTTAAACTATTAAAGGAAATATTTATTATATAAATATATATTAACGTTAATAGGTCCTAAAAGAAACGAAGTTTTTAAAGAAAAGTTCTTTTATAATACTATAGCTAACGTTAGTTATCTTTATAACCCGGTATTATCGGTTAAAATTATATTATATAATATTATATAATATTATATATTTATTATATATCTATAAGTTTTAAAAAAAATTAAAGTTTTAAAAAAAAGTTCTTTAATAATACTATACTTAAGATTGGTTTTTTATATAGCCCGGTATTATCGGTTAAAGTTATATTACGTAATATTATATAATATTTTATATTTATTATATATTTATTCTATATATACGGCTTTTAATCATCGAACTTAATAATATATATAATATAACGATATAGTTTAAACCTTTTAAACGCCTCTTTTATTATATTATTTATTATTATATTAATAATTCCTTCGCCGACTGGTAAATTACTCTATAGCATTATAATTCTTATATAAATAAAAATAAAAGGACCGTCTTTATCTTTTTGCCTTTAATTCTTTCTTATTATTTTATACTTTAATTAAAACGCTTAATTTATTAAAACTTTATTGAGGTAAATTACTTTAATTAGTATTTTTAATAAACGTAATTAATATATATAGTTAATTAATTAATTATAGTTAAGCGATATATTTATATTATTTTTTACTGTTGAAAAAGTAAAAAGAAGTTAATATTTATCAACTTTAAAATACTACTCATCTTTAAATTCCTTAATAAATAAAATAAAATAAAATCCCGAATTTAGTAAATTATTCGAATAAATGTCGATAGGTTAGATTAATATTACTTTTAAATATTTTATTATTTCGGTTATAAATATATAAATTCTAAGTTAAATTTAAATATATATATTTATAATAACGATATATAGAAAAAGGCTTATTATTAAAGAAAGAAAGTCGTCAAGTAAGTATAGTATATATAGGATTTAGCGAAAGTTATTATTAAAGATATTTATTAAGAATAATTAATTTAATATAATATTAAATATCTACAAAGAAATTATTTTTATAATAATTATAAAATATTATTTCTATATAATATTTTTTTATATTAACTTAAGATTATTATTTATAGTACTTATATATTACTTTTGTTAACGTGTGGCACATAATAGGTGCCGGGTAAGACCCAGGTGTTGAGGTGCCGGCCAAGCCTAACCTTGGCACTATACTATTATAGGTCTAGCGT
>MU864140.1:0-12053 GCA_033296885.1 Triangularia verruculosa | reverse complement strand
CTTACGATACAACAATATTTAAACACACTAACGATATCGATTTTTACCTACTTATTACGCCTACGCTCCTTACCAATTCTTTCGCTAGTGGGCTATTACGGAGGCACCGAGGCCTACTTAGACCTTCAAAAATTATATTAAAGTATAAAATATTATTTATAAAAGTCGGTTAAAATTAAATTATAATTTATTAATAAAAAAAAACTTTATAATTTCCGTTATAATTAATTTAAAATTATAATTAAAAAACTTATCGGTAAATTTAAATATACCTTTATAATTTATATAAAACTTTTATTTTTCTTTATTAATATATAAAATAATCTTTTATTTACTATAAGGGCTTTTTTTAATTAAATATTAAAATATAATAATATCGATAAAGTTAAAAAAGTAGATTTATTATATAATTTTAATTAAATTATTATTAAAAAAGAGAATTTAAAAAATAATTTTACTAAAAAGGAATTATAAAGTAAAACAAATAATATAATAAGTAGAATAAAAAATAGAATTATTCATAATATATAATTATAATTGTTAAAAGGTATGAGCCGTATACAGGCCTAAGGGCCCTGTAACGGTAGGCACTTACAGTGCTCTCTAGTGCAGCGGAATTGTCACACACGATACCTAAAGCTCACTGCTGGGGTACTGGGCTACAGTACCTTATAGGTACTGTATAACAGAGAATATAGGTGATAACCTTCTTTATTTATAGAGCTAGCCTTCTATAATCCAGTTGTATCCTCTGTAGTAGGGTTCGTACTCGACCTCTACCACATACCCACCGACCGAGGTGCGGCGCCCCGCACGCCAGGGCGGGCAGATGAGCCAGAGTACGACTTGCAGGACCCCGTTTTTGGTGCGAGTTGCCAAAAAGCGACTCACGCCCATACAAATCTTCACCCAAACCGCCCCCCTCTTGGCCAAAGTGCGGGTCATCGTAGGCCTAACGCTTAGCCCTTTTAACCAGTGGTGTATATAGACCTTATAAGCTTAATTATAAAATTATAGCTATTTTGGCCTACTGGTTGGCCCGATGCAAGCTTTTGAAGTGGCTTATGGCACTGAGTGGGTCCCGTGCGCAGGTGCCGGGTAAGTGCTCGGTGACGGGTAAGCTCTTCGGGCAAAGACTTGGCCGAATCCTCCAATCCTTTATACCTATAACCACGTAGTATTACAGCTGCCAGTCCACTGTAAATTAGGCCTCACAGGGACCTATTTTAACAATAATATTAAAAAATCTTTCGAAATTATAAAAAATAAATAATTATAAAGGAAAAAATATAAAAAAATGAGGAATATTATTTAAAAATAAAATAAATTTAATTATAATTGATTAAATTTAATTATAAGCGATATAGTTTAATTTTAAATAAAAAATCTCAGTTCTAAACGAAAAGCTTTAAATATATTTAAAAGTTAAAAACTTAGGATATATAATCGCCGATTATATTTATTTAATTAAATAGTTTGAAATTTAAAAGTATTATTATAAAGCCGTTTATTATAAGAATTATAAAATTTATAAAAATTTATAAATTTAATTTTATAATAATAAAAATTAAATTAATTATAATAAAAAAATATTATTAAAAAGTTTTTAATTAAACGAAAAACAAAAAAATTATTTTATAATATAAAATTATATTATTTTATTAAGAAATATAATAGTAGAAAATAAGTAAAATATATTTAAAACCCTATTTTAATTTTTAAATTAACCTTTAAATAGTAAAACTACTTTAAAAATTCGACTTTTAAATAATATTATATAACTTATTTAAATTATTATTTTCTTTACTTTTATTATTATACTTTTATTTCTTCTTCAGTTTATAACTTAATTATTTAAAGTAAATTAAATACCTTTTCGATTTTATTAAATAAAATCGCTTTACTTTTAAATTAAAACCCTTTTATTCTTCTATTACTTTTTTAATAATATTATCGTTAAATAAGCCGACTTAATTTTTATTAAAAATTTTTATTACTTTTTTTAATTAAATATTTAATTAATTAAATTTAAATTAATAAAATAATTAATTAAATCGATTTTTTATCTTCTTTTTATAATTAAATTTTCCTTTTTTTTATAGTTTTTTTAAGATCGATTTTAACTTCTTTAGTAAATTTCTTTTTTTAATTAAAATTTTTAAAATAAAAGGTAAAGATTTATTATTATTATTATTAAAGTTAATTAATAAAACTTTTTATTTTTAAATAATAAATTTATTATTAGGAGGATTTTTAATTAATTTAAATTAAAATTTATTAATTTTATAATTATTAGTAAAAAAAGCTTTTATAAGTTTATAGTATTAAAGGATTTTATTTTTTTATTTTTTTTATTTTTTATAAGTGTTAACGTATGGCACATAATAGGTGCCGGGTAAGACCCAGGTGTTGAAGAGCCGAGTAGGTCTCCTAACTTCTTCCCCAGAGACCTACTCGGAAGACATGCTCCTCAGGCCAAGCCTAACCTTGGCACTATACTATTATAGGTCTAGCGTAACCTAAGACCTACTAAAGGGCTCGGCTCCCAAGGATTTGTCAGCCATCGAAGGGAATCGAAGCCCGTAGAACTAAGCTATACCCTCTATAGCTTAGTAATCCCACAGGGCACCCTGCTACCCTATAGGGGCCCAGTACCCTGTAGAACCTGCTGGAAGACTAGCACACTTATATAAGTAGACCTCTCCTCTCCTCTCAATCCTATATGTAGTAAGCAAGCAAGCATAAGCAATAGAGCACAAGTCAACAATATACATACACTCAAAGCCTCTGTATTAAACTAAGTACAAGCACTCAAAGCCTCTGTACTATAACGTCTTACCCACTATAATAACAGTGGTCTTACTTCCTTCAGCACTACTATCGTACCCCTCCTTTCTTCCGCTTCCGCTACGCACTGCTACAGCGCATAGTTCACTGTAGCTCCCCTATAGGCTCTATATTATAGACCTATAGGGCAACGTAGTAAACAGGTTATAAGCCCGGGTAACTAAACGGCCCAGAAGCTGACCTACGGAACCTCGACTACACTACCTACCGCTGGCAGTTCGCAGGTGCTGTACTACAGCACCTACCCACCACCGATTAGCGCCTTCTACGCTCCGATCGACGACCTATAGCACTGAACTTCAGGCTACTACTCACTGGAATAGTACTATAGTACAGGCTATCCCACTACAACCTCACCAACCATAGTTAAACACAACCAACCTATAGACCACTCGGCTAGCGTTACTTCAGCACCCCTAAGCCTAAGCCTACAAAGCTTACAGGCTTAAATCAATACCCTCGAGAACCGGTTTTAACAGGTAATTACACTACTCGAATATAACCTAATAGCTGAATAACAACAGCAACCGCAGCCACCTCCTTAACCCCCTACGCCTACCCCTAAGCCCTCTACTTCTATAGGGCTCTTAGGGCACTCGGCGATAGACTTTAGCGCTCTTACAACGAAGGAGCTAGCCAAATAGTCTCTACACCTCGCTAAAAAACAGTACCTTTTAGGGCCTAAGAACTACCAATAGTAGTACTAGGCTATCTCGATTCAGTTTAGGGTACTATAAATCCCTAACTTTCTAGAGGATCCAGACCGGATTAGTAGCCTACTTACTAATCTACAGAAGGCTGCTTTACTATTAACCCTCCGAAATACACTAAGAGAGGGACCACTTTCCACTATAGCCTTCGATACCGACCCCGCTGTAGCCTATAAACACCTAAGAGTATAGTACACTCCCACCCAGCTAGTACTCTGAGACTTCCTCTATAGGGAATACCACTACTTATGATTTAACGGATCTACCACTATAGTAGATTTCAACGCCAAATTCAATACCTTCGCAGCCCGGCTGAGCGCCCTAGACGTTAAAATAGCTAAGATTAATCAAATCAACTACTATTTCAACATACTAGAAGGCCACTTCTCCTAGTGGGTAGAGCGCTATAGAGGCCTACTACAGCAAGAACAGTGGCTCTATAATATAGAAGGTAAGCCTATAAAGCTAAACCTACTATACTTTTAGGAGGACCTACTAGCCGAGACTCGCAATACGGCTTTAACCACTTCACAGCGGCTCTTAGTACTATAAGCTAATTATAAGTGCAACCGTAGGCCTAACCATAAGCCTACTAATAGTAACCGGCCCTCTCAAACTCCCACTAAGGAAAATCAAAGCCTTAAGTCCTTAAACCAACCTACTAGCCAGCTTACTAAGTAAAAGGGCAAGCGGCGAGGGTACCAAGGCCACAGGCCTAAGAAGGAACCCCTAGAAAAGGCCTTTAATATTAAAGATGTAGAAAAGCCTACTAAAAACTCAGCCACCAACGAAGCCTTTACTATAAGCTATAACCTCGAGTTAAGCACCATATTTAATAGTAATACTACTGAAAAATACAGCGATCTAGAACCTCCTTCTAAAAACTTTAATTTCACCTACTATAGCTACAAACCCTCCAACCAATAGCTCTTCGATATAGGGTCTACAGTACATATCTACAACAATAAAGCCCTCTTTATAGACCTATAGCTCTCTTCTTCACTAGGAACCGTAGGTATAGGCGGTAGCCCCGTCAAGCCACAGGGCATAGGCACTATAAAAGTTGAATTCCTTACTAGGTTCAAAGACGATAATATAGCAGTCTATAGCTCTATCACCCTTCAAAAGACCCTCTATATTCCAGGCTTTCTACTAAATATAGTAAATAGTTATAAACTCTATACCTTAAGGGGTACAATAATAAAAGAAAAGCTATATACGGCGTCTCGGAAACTATTAGCACTACTAAACTTCCAGAAAAACGGCTTTTTCTTCACTACTAAAGGCGTAAATAACGCCAAAACTGCCTCCCGTCAACCACTAACCTATGGATCTACGTAGCACTATTATACTACTAAAAACAGTAATAACAGTAAAGCTCGAGAAGCCCCTGAACCTCTGAATAGTGGGTCTACCCCTGAACCCCTAAATACCCCTGAAAACTCAGAACTTCCAAAGGGGGTATCAGAGCCTCCAGTGGCTCCCGCACTTACCACTACGCTAAAAAGACCCTCTAAAGCGCTCATCCAGGCCGCCCAGCTCTAGCACGTCAGACTAAGGCATATCGGCCTAGACCTTCTGAAAAAGACTACCTTAATTACCAAAGACATACCTAACCTCCAGAAGATACGCCCTGAAGACCTGGCCTACAGAAGTTGTAATACAGCAAATATACTACGGAAGCCTTCTAAACGGCCTATAATTAATCCACCACTGGCCTTAGGTCGGCTAAAGGGGGATATATTTATTATCCGCCCTACGCCACTAAACAATAGGCCTTACGGCCTTATTCTAGTAGATCGGAAGACCCGCTTCAGGATAGTAAAGCTTCTGAAATCCAAAGACGAAGCCGCTACGGAAGCTCGGTCCGCTATAGAAGCCTTATACAATACCTATAAGCGGTACCCAGCCCAGTTTCACTACAACGGGGGTAAGGAAATTAGAGCCTTACTGCCCTACCTCGCTAAAAAAGGTATTACCTTCAGTAAATCAAGCCCCTACGCCCACCACCAAAACGGCCTAGCAGAACAGTCAATACGGGTAGTCTTAGACCGCCTTAGGGCTACCCTCATAACCTCTAAACTTCCTCCAACTCTCTAGTACTATACCATAGGCTCTATAGTAGAGTTAATTAACCGCACTACGAATTCTACTCGAAAGCTTACTCCCTACTAGCTCTTCCTTGACGAATTAGTGCCCTCTCAAGCACTATACATCTCTAACCTTCAATACTACAAAGCTATTGGCACTGAAGTTACAGTACTTATACCCCCTAAAAAGCGTCCTACAGGGCAGAAACTACTACCCAGAGGCACTAAAGGACAGCTACTAGCAGTCCTAGGTCACCAAACCTACCTAGTGTAGCTCGGCCAACGGCAGGTAATCCAAACTCCCTTCGTCAAATTCTACGAGAACTTCAAGCCTCACCTACAAGGCCCTCGGAGCCCTACAAGCACCCTGCAACTCCCTAAAGCCGAAGAGACTAAAGAGCCCACAGCACCTTCTACAGAGGAAGAACTATTACCCTCTGTTGAAATACAGCATTTGTTTGTGGATTTTACAGTGTGTTTAAGCCCTATGGAATACAGGGCTTCAATGGCTTAGAAAATTCAACAGTGTTCACTGAGTCATGGGCTCCGGGAGCTGCGGCTCACTGAGGTGCCCAGAGGCTCCGGGTGCGGCTCCAGGTGCGGCTCCGGGTGCGGCTCCCTGAAGTGATCCGAGACTCCGGGGCGCAGGGCGCTAGCCCAGTGCCATGCAGTAGTCAAACGGTGGCGCCACGTGCCTTGTGGGTTAGCGCTCTCAACGAGTTTGGGGAGCACTCCGGTGAGCGCCCCGGGAAGCAATTGGAAGACCGAAGGCCTATAAGAACTCGGCAACAAGCCCTGTTTACTGTGATAGTTTCTTTCCTTTAAGTTCAATCAATATACTGGTTCACCACATCTATTTCAGTGCCTTACAAGCCTTAGTTGCAGTGATAACCTTCTGTATTTGCAGGGCGCCGCTCCCTGCAATATATCTTCCTTCAGTGCCCGCCCACTGTCGTATGCTGCCGTTAAAGTCTTCCTCACTTTTAGTGGACTGCGCCGATAGCTATCAAAGCCCTGTACTTGCAGGCCTTAATAGTACCTATTTCAACAGGTTATGAGCCCGGGCTTCTATTGCCTGGGTGAATTTCTTTGCTTTGCAGCACTCGCAATAACCTATATCCTCGGTTCCCAGTGCAGGTCTATATTATACAGACCTGCGAGACACTATATCTTCGGTTCCCAGCGTAGGTCTACATCATACAGACCTACGAGACACCATATCTTCGGTTCCCAGCGCAGGTCAACATCATACAGACCTGCAAGACACCATATCTTCGGTTCCCAGCGCAGGTCAATATTATATAAGACCTGCGAGACACCATATCTTCGGTTCCCAGCGTAGGCCTACATTATATAGGCCTGCGAGACACTTATTTTAAAAGACCTGGAAACAGCGTTATAATATACTTTTTAGTGCTATTTCTTCCCTCTAGGCCTTTACTTTTCCACTATGGAAGATGAAGAGATGACTGATTCCCCGGGTGGCTTAGGATACCCCCAGTAGTCTTAAGGCTTAGCAATGACCCCTGAGCTTAATGAACTGTTTGTGCGGTTCTAGACCTACTCTAACGCTTAGTTTACTACCCTTAGGGCTGAATTAGGTGCCCGTATTAGTGGGATCGAAGACCAATTTAACGCCCTTAGTGCTGAAGTTAACTAAATCAACAGCCGTATCGACGAATTCAGCACTGTAAGCCGGCCTACAGCGAACCGGCCTACCCCGGGTGGCTTTTCACCACCTTATAATTCACCAGTAGCACCAGCTTCCACTTCTTCCACTGATCCAATATCTACCGACCCTTTTATCTCGGCAACTGCCTCGGCTTCGGCACCTAATATAAGCCCTATTACCTTACTGCCTACTATTCTCTCAGTGAGGGAGCTTAGTAAATAGGTGATTACCCTTACCGAGGACCAGAAGCTTGAAGGCCCTGAGAACTGGCGAGCTTGGTACTAAGCCCTCACTATTTAAATGAGGGTTTTAGGCCTACTAAGCTTCCTGAATAAGCCCCGGATTACTATTCAAGGCCTATCTGATGAACTGAAGGCCTTTCTTCTTCTCACTATCCGGAATACCCTTAAGGCCAGCCTACTGCTCACTATTGAAGCCGAAGGCTGCCCAGCGCTTATTCTTGAACGCCTATAAGCCCAATACGCTCCTGCCCAGGCCATCTTACGGGATGAACTTTATAGGGCCTACCACGCTGTAAAATTCGATGGTTTAGTGGGCGTTGTTGAATATAACGCTAAGTTCAATACCCTAATTTCTAGGCTTAGAGGGATAGGGGTTGCTATTTAGGGGGTTGACTAAGTAAACTACTACTTGAGCTCCCTGGAAGAGAGCTTTCCACTATGGTGTAAGCGTTCCAGGGCCCTCATTCGCCAAAACGAGCACAATTTCGGCTACGCTCGGTACTCTACACTGGAGTTTTTACAGGCAGAGCTCCTCGTTGAGACCTGTAATTCTACCACTACGGCTGTTCGAGCCCTGGCTACACTGCACTTACGCTCTCTTACTACTGAATCTAAGGGTTTTAAGAAGAAAGGCAAGGGCAGAGGTAAGGCTAAGGAAGCCTCTGAGTCCCCTAAATCCACCGAGCCTTCCAAAGAGCCCAAGGATATCTCTTTTGTAGTGGGCTTCGACCTGTAAACTGGGCTTTACAGTGGTGAACCCCCTGATCAGCTAGATCCCTAGGCTCCTACACCACCTACCTGTGGCTACTGTAACCTCGCTCAACTACCGGCACCACCATTGCCTGAGACCCCTGATTCAACACCTATTAACCCGGCAACCTACGCTAACTAGGACCTAAAAGGAGCTTAGCTTTTCGATACCGGGTTAACTGTTTATATTTGTAACGATAAGGGCCTGTTTACCGACCTCACTACTATTAAGGTTAAACCCCTAACTATAGGGGGTGGCCTAGTGAGAATCACCGGTAAAGGTACTGTAAAATTGCAATTTTATATTGGCTTATACGGAGGAAAGCTTAAATTTTCAGCAATTAGCTTTACTAATACCTACTATATTCCCTCTTTTCCACTGAATATTGTTAGTGGTGACCGCCTATACCAGGCCGGTGGAGCACTATATGGCCAAAAACTTACTGATTTTAACCGGAACCTCATCGCCCTACTAGATTTCAAAAGGGCAGGGTTCTTCCTTAGCCAAAAAGGACACTCTAAGCCTCAATAATCCCACTGGTACGCCTATAGCGCTTAACCCACTACCCCCGTACCCTCTGGAATTCCAGAGGGGGTCCCTCAAGCCCCTGAACTTCCAGAGGGGGTGAGTAACCACAGGGGGCTCTCACCGGCTTTACTTCGATCAGCGATGCTTTGGTATATCCGCCTCGGTTATATAGGCCTTGACCTGCTAAAGAAGACTGCTCTGCTTACTGAAGGTATGCCTAATCTTCACAAGCTTAGGCCTGGGGACTTGGTCTGTAAGAGCTGTGACACTGCTAAAATCCTCCGGAGGCCTTCTAAAACACCTGTTTAGGACCCTCCTTTTGCCCTGGCTCGGCTAGAGGGGGATATCGTTGGTATTAAGCCTATTCCACTGCAAAAGACTCCCTACGGGCTTGTTTTAGTGGATCGAAAAACCCGCTTCCGGTTCTTTAGGCTCCTAAGTACTAAGGACGACGTAGTTATAGTGATTCGCTTACTGTTTGAAGGCTTTAACAATACTTATCACCGGTATCCGGGCCACTTCCACTACGACGGAGGTACGGAAATGCTTCCCTTAGGCCCGTACTTCACTGAAAAGGGTATTGGTTTCAGTACTTTAAGCCCTAGGACTCCCAATCAAAACGGTCTAGCAGAACGCTCTATTCGGGTGATTTTAGAACGCCTTAGGGCTACCATTTTGGCATCAGGGCTCCCAACTACTCTATGGGGGTACGTGGTTGTTCCTTTGGTAGATATTATTAACCAAACCGCCCAGACTTCCAGGGACCTCACGCCTTTTCAGGCCTTCCTCGATGAATTGCTTCCCTCCCAGGCACCACACCAACCGAACCTCTCCAAATACAGGGCGGTTGGCTCTAAGGTCACAGTGTATATCCCTGTCGAAGACCGGGTAATAAGCTTAAAGCTTGCCCCCCGAGGAACTGAAGGAAGGCTTATAGCCGTCTTAGGTCACCAAACCTACCTAGTTTATTTGGGTCTTAATAAGGTCATTAAAACCAGTTTTGTCAAGTTCTACGAAGACCTACTGGCCCAGGTAATAAGCCTTGGAAGTATTACTGAGCCACTGGAAATCCTGGATCGATTCGATGAAATAGAGGGGGATGTAGTTACCTCGGCTCCTGTTACCTCGGCTCCTGAACCCCCTGTTATTGATACCCTTGAAATCCCTGTACAGGGTCCTTCCCTTCTACTAACACCTATTTCTCCAGCACCTTAACCAGCACTGCCAACACCCATAGAACCCTCTACTACCATTGAGATCCCTCTTCCCCAGGCCTTACAGAAGTAACGTGAGGAATTCAAGCCTGTGGATGATATGGATTGTAGTGAGCTGATAGCCTATTTGGCAGCCGGCGTTGTAGAGTGCTATTCCACAGAGCCTAACACCTTCAAGCAAGCCTTGAAGTACCCTGAAAAGGATCAATGGCTACAGGCTATATTCACTGAACTCAGTTAACTACTCACAACCAAAACCTTCTATTTCGTTCAACGCTTATAAGCTAAGAAGAAGCTTATTACGAGCCGCTGGGTCTTTAAGGATAAGAAGGACCCACAGGGTATTACAGTGAAGTACAAGGCCCGGTTAGTTGCCCGAGGATTCCAACAGGCCTTTGGAATCGACTTTGAGAAGACCTACGCTTCCACCACAGGCCCTCCCACTTGGAGGATTGTACTAGCTCTGGCAGCTGTATTTGACTGGGATATTGAGCAGGTTGACTTTGTGGGAGCCTTTCTAAACTCAGAGACCGATTTCGATATTTATATTGAAATTCCACAGGGCCTAGCTGAGTTTTCCCACAGTACTTCGACTGCTACAACACTGCTGAAGGCAGCCGGTTGGGACCCCACTGAAGACCAGGTCATCCTTCTGAAGAAGTCTTTGTACGGCCTGAAGCAGGCCTCCTACCTTTGGCAATAGAAGGTCCTTGTAATGGCTAAAAGCCTTGGCTTCAGCGCTCTGATCTCTGACTCGGCTACTTATTTCCACCCGGAATACAGGATTTTCATTATCAGCTACGTCGACGACTGCTTGCTCACAGGCCCTGAGACCTTACGGCTCCAGGCCCTGAAGAAGGCTATGGGAGAGCACTACGATATCGAAGACCTCGGCCCTGCCCGCTATTTCCTGGGTGTTTAAATTGAACGAAATAGGCCTCAACGGCGCCTCTGGATCCACCAATCGGCCTATATTACAGAGGCTGTCAAGTACTTCGGCATCAGTACTAAGTTCACCGCTCTCCCCCTCAGCCCTGGCATTACTGGTAAAAACAATAAACCTGGAATCCCCTGTAATTACAGTAACACCCACTTATTCTAATAGCTTGTGGGCACTGCTATGTACGCTATGGTCCAAACAAAGCCCGAAGTAGCCTTTGCCATCCAGTGGCTTTCCAGTCACCTGAAGTCACCCACTGAAACCCACCTAAAAGCTTTAAAATCACTGCTTTCCTACCTATACTCACACCTGGATTTGGCTGTTAGCTACGGGACCAATAGTAATTTGTAACCTGTAGGGTGCTCTGATAGTGACTGGGCAGGGTGTGAGGAATCAGCTAAATCCACCTACGGTTGGGTTTTCCTGTTAGCCGGAGGACCTATTAGTTAGAAGTTAAAGAAGGCTTCTACAGTCTCCTTCAGCACCTTGGAAGCCGAGTACACTGGGATTATGGAGGGCCTTAGAGAAGCAATGTGGCTTAGGGGCCTTTTTCAGGAGCTCAGAAGACCTATTATAGGTCCTACACCCCTGTTGTGTGACAACGAAGGCGCCATAGCTACGGTACATAGCGATAAGCACAATCGTCGAACCAAACATACCCTCATCCACTTTTTCGGGGTTAAGGAAGCTGTGGCTAGCGGGGTTATCACTGTAACCTACTTGCCTACAGAGGATATGCCGGCTGACGGCTTAACTAAGGCCCTATCAGCCACCCTTTTCAGCAGGTTCACCTCACTGTTGAACCTCTCCAAGCCCTTCTAGCGGTGCCACGCACTGCAGCTGTAGAGGGGGTGTTGAAATACAGCATTTGTTTGTGGATTTTACAGTGTGTTTAAGCTCTATGGAATATAGGGCTTCAATGGCTTAGAAAATTCAACAGTGTTCACTGAGTCATGGGCTCCGAGAGCTGCGGCTCACTGAGGTGCCCAGAGGCTCCGGGTGCGGCTCCAGGTGCGGCTCCGGGTGCGGCTCCCTGAAGTGATCCGAGACTCCGGGGCG
>MU864139.1:0-12546 GCA_033296885.1 Triangularia verruculosa | reverse complement strand
ATACGGCGCCCACTCCAAGGACTTACTCCGCTAAAATCAGACAACTAAGGTGCTATTAAGATTGCCTACAACCCTAAGCACCACAGCCGAACCAAGCATACCCTCTTGAAATTCTAAAGCGTAAGAGAGAGTGTTTTAGTAGGCAACATTACTATATCCTTTATACCTACAGAGGATATGGCTGTTGATGGGCTAACAAAGGCCCTAATAGCCCCTAAGTTCCAGCGCTTCTTATAGCTACTGAACTATTCCAAGCCCTATAGTACGATGCTATAAAGGGGGCTCAGTGGCACCTATATAAGCCACAGAGGGGGTGTTAACGTATGGCACATAATAGGTGCCGGGTAAGACCCAAGTGTTGAGGTGCCGGGTCTAGTGTAACCCAAGACCTACCAAAGGGCTCGGCTCCTAAGGATTTGTCAGCTATCGAAGGGAATCGAAGCCCGTAGAACTAAGCTATACCCTTTATAGCTTAGTAGTCCCACAGGGCACCCTGCTACCCTATTGTCACGAATATGATGTGGATACCCGAGGAGAACAACCAATGGGAAAGAGGAGGCACGGTAGCCAATCAAAGGAAAGGAGGATAGACCAATAGGAAGAGGATCATCCGGAACACGAGGAATCATAAATAATTCCTGGGAATCATTATAATCCTCGGGAATCAGCCATAATTCTCGAAGGATAGAATAATCCTAGTCTTAGCAATAGATCTATATATACAAAGGAACTAAATAGCTTATAAATAATTCCGCAATATACAATCACAGCTTATATTCACAGGATCTTATATTTACATTAAAACATCTTATTATACACTATTTAACTACACCGAACCAATTATCAGAAATTACCTTCAACTAAATATCCCTTTCAAAGGTTCTATACAGAGGTTCGTCATACATTACATACTCACTTCAACTCTATCATCGGATAAATTAAAGGCGCTAAGTTAAACGCCATAGCCGGAAATACCAATACCCAACCCACCATCGACCAACTCCTTACTCGCATCTAAGAGCTCGAAGACAAGTCGCGCCTCTCTCACAACACCCTCACACAGGAAAACGACATACTCCACAAGGAAATCGGTACCTTACGTAAAGAAAAAGATCGCGCCAAACTCGAGGCTCCCGACCACTACGGAGAAGCAAAAGGAGAACTAAGGGGATTTTTAATCCAACTCAAGGCATACTTTCGGTACTACCCTTCCCATTTCCCGGACAAAAAATCCAAAGTAGTATACGCCGCATCCAGGCTTAAGGACAAGGCCCTCACCTAATTCGAACCAATCCTAGGAGACTACTTCGACAACAAACACGACGAAAGGGAGGATATCACCAAGAAGTACTTCAAGACGTACAAGGGATTCAAAGAGAAGATCAAAGAGATATTCGGAGAATACGATAAAGGCAGGCGTACCCAGAAGCAACTAACTAACCTTAAGCAAACCAGATCTACTACCGACTACACTGCAGTATTTAGGACGGACGTACTCTACAGCGAGATTAACGACGAAGGGTTAATACAATTATTTTATAACGGGCTTAAAGAAGAAATTAAGAATAAACTATATCGACAAGAACAACCGGAGATTATCGACGAATACATCGCAATAGCGGTCCGCATTAACGATCGGCAATATCAGCGCCGTAAGGAGCGCAAGGGCACACACGTACAGGGACCCTACCGACCTAACGACAAGAAAAAGAGACGGCCTTACGGGACTTACGTCTTAGGGACTACCTACGTAAGGCCTATAAAAGTAAACGCAATTTAAAAACGGTTTAAAAGAAAGAACAACGTTAAATACTTCAACTACAAGAAAATAAGCCACTTCAAAAGAGACTACCGATTACCTAAGTAACTTAATTAAAAAGAAAGAGAAACGGCGGTAGTAGCTAAAACCACGCAGGTTATCGAGATCTCCAGTACCGAATACGCCTACGAGGATTTTCGGGACTTAACGGACAATTATACCGACAGCGACTATAAGTACGAAGCCCAGGAAGGAAAGTTAATAGTCGATTCCGAAGAAGAAGATTACATTGTAGAACAAAAGCTACCGATTAGAGGGGCTATAAGACTAAAAGAAAGCACTACTCCAGGGCCCTCTAAAGAGACTATACGGCGATTAAGGCAGGTATTTACCTCAGCCAACGCTTCGGTCCAAGATACTAAAGGGACTATAAAATAGGTAGAGAAGCGAGTTTAAAGACTCGAGGAGGTAATAGTAAAGCTTTAAGAATAGCGAGAAGCTATCGAACGGTAATACCGTAACCTCGAGGATAAAGTGGCGCAAGCCACTAATAATAACTAACCGACTATATAATTATAATAAAGAAACGAGTATTAAATTATTCCCGAAAAGGAGTTTAATAACGAATTCGCAATATTTCTTACGGGCGAAAAGACCTGGAGTGAATATTAGGTATTACGACCGACGGTTAACACCGGGCTTACATAAATATCAAGAGAATATCCAGTATTCAGATAGTATACCCATTGTAAAGGGGACACTCCGCAGGTCCACCCACAATACCCGGAGTACAGGAGGATACCATAGTTCCAGTATATCGCTTATATATATAAGGAATACTACTAGTTAAAAGCCCTTAACCGGTATTAGTCGATCAAGGGGTTTACCCAGATAAGCGAACTAATACCGGTATAGAATATACTTACGAGGTAAAGAATACCAGAGGAAAAATTAAACGATTACTTCCTATAGAAATTAAAGGACCCGGTCGAATTAGATAGACTCTAGACTATATAGGTTATACCCAGGTACATAAGGTATTACCTTGATTAGATTATAAATTAAAAAGAGAATACCGATAGATTTGGTTTAATAGGGTATAAGAACGCGGATTACACTTTTTACCTATAGACGAAGGCCCGAAAGTACTACAAAGCTAGCCCTAGGATATAAAAAGTACGTAATAAAAAAAGGGCTTAGAATAATGTTAGAAATAAAAAATAAAAGGAAGCCTAACGATAATAATTAGCCGATTTCGAACTACTAAATAATTTAATCGAAAAAGACGCTCTAAAAGTATAATAATAATCGGGAAAAGGGCTACGGCTTTTCGCAGAGGCCGAAAACCTCTAAAGAACTATAAACGATATATTAGCGAGGTTACTATAGTATAGAGGAGGGGCATAAAAAATAAGAGATTACGAGTAGTAGTGTATTAAAAGGGTTTTTAAATATAAGTACTCGTAAATAATAGAGTAAAAGTAGACTTAATTTTACTTAAATTTATATAATAAGCCCGGATTCTATAGAGGAAAAAGAAGGAAGAGGTTATTATAAAGGGACCCTTCCCTATATAGTTAATAACTAAAGAAATAATACTATTAAATATTACTATATTAAAAAAAATAATAAAGGTGATTTTTAATATCGTAGATATAGGGCTAAAGAAAGATATAATCTTAAGATAATTATAATATAAGGACTATAACTTAGATATCGATTAGAAGGATAGTAGTTACCTATAACCGAAGGGATATCAGGAGTATTTAACTAATAATAGGAAATTAGGGGTACGGTAGGAGTAAAGTACGGGATAAGCACCCTTTATAATACTATTATAAGAGATACGAGAAATATTAATATATTTAATCGATAAAGGCGGTAAGATTAAAGAAATAAAGTTAATAAAAACAGTTATATTAGTAGAAATTATAGTAATAATAAAGGACAAATACGCCTATTACAATAATATAAAGAAAGGCGAGAAGAAAGAGGTACCGATAAAATACCGGGGGTATCCGGTATTTACGGTAAAATACCTTTAAGGTCTACCGGAAAGAGGACTATAGGACTACGAAATTAAACTTAAGGAAAGAGTAAAGCTTAAGCTCTTTTAGGTCTACTATATTAACGATAAGTAAAATAAGGAGTTACGGAAGTATTTAAACGAAAATATTAAAAGAGGATATATTAAAGTATCTACGTCGCTAGCTAAATATTCTATTTTCTTTATACCGAAGAAGAATAGGAGCCCGCGACTATATATAGATTATCGATAATTAAATTAAAAAATAATAAAAAACGGTTACCCACTACTATTAATTTCGCAACTATAGAGTTAATTATTAAGGGTATAATAGTTTACTAAACTTAATATACCAGTCGGATACACACATATACAAATCAAGGAGGGAGATAAATAGAAAACGGCTTTTCGTACGCCTTACGGGCATTTCAAATACCTCGTTATACCGTTTAAGCTTATAAATATACCAGCGACTTTCTAGGCCCTTATTAATTATATAATTCGCCAATACCTTAATAAAACAGCAATTTATTACCTTAATAATATTCTTATCTACTTACGCATTTTAAAGGAGTATAAAAAGCACGTTAAAGAGATTTTAAACGCGCTATATAGAGCCGGATTATCGGTTAATAAAGATAAAAACGAGTTCTATATATAAAAGATAGTTTATTTAAGGTATTTTATTTCGCTAAGAAAGGTATAAATAAAATTAGGGAAAATTACGGTAGTTAAGGATTAGCCGAAACTATAAATAGAAATAGCCGAATAACTAAAGATAAAGGTTCGAAAGTTTTTGGAATTTACGAATTTCTATCGGATATTTATACGGAACTATAGTACTATAGCGAGGCTACTAAACGACTTTATTAAGAAAGACGCCGAGTTTAAATAGGAAAAGGAGTAGGAAGAGGCTTTTTAAGCTATTAAAAACGCTATTATAACGGACCTAATACTTAAACTTCCCGACTTAGAACGACCCTTTAAAGTCGAAATAGATACCTCCGACTATACTATTAGAGGGTAGTTAAGATAACGAGACGAAGATAGGAAATTATATCTAGTAGTATTCTTTTCGAAAAAATTAGAGGGGCTACGTAAGAATTACCTTATCTACGATAAAAAGCTGCTTATTATTATCGAGGCCTTTAAAGAGTAGAGATTATACTTTAGCGGTATTAACTATAAGGTCTAAATTTACACAGATTATAAGAATTTAAAGTATTTTATTACTACTAAGGTCCTTAATATTAAGTAAAGTAAGTAGTTAGAATTCTTATTAGAATTTAATTTCTAGATCTACTATAAGAAAGGGTTTAAAAATATAAGAGCGGACGTTTTAAGTAAAAGGGCGGATTACTACGAAGAAAAGGTGGGAAAGGAGTTACTACCTTTATTGTAAAAAACAATAGAAGGTACACTTAAATATCCGCTCTAATAGTGGGCCGAGTATTACGCAGTATACCGAGAAGAATCCACTACCTATAAATATTAAGGCTATATCGACGGTAACGATTAGAAGTAATAGATAAAGTTAGAATTATTGGGGATTTAGAAGGACGATTATTACCGGCTTTAGTATAATAATAGGGCTTATATCGACCTAGACCTATAGAAAACCCTAATTTAAGAGATCTACGAATCGAAGTTCGAAGGATATATAGGAGTAGCTAAAACGACGAAGAAGATTAAATAATACTTTAATTAATCAGGATTAAAAAAGGACGTAGAGAAAACTCTACGGGAGTATAACCTTTATAGAAGAACGAGAGTAAAGAAGTACAAGCCGTATAGGTTTTTAGAATCATTATTAGTAGTAGAGTAACTATAAAGTTCGGTATCGATAAACTTCATTACTAAACTACCAGAATCTAAGAATATAACTACAGACGTCAAATATAATAGCATCTTAACGGTAGTCGATAAGCTTACTAAATAGGTATATTTCCTGCCCTATAAAGAGACCTAGACGGCGGAGTAATTAGCGGATATAGTATTTCGGAACGTTATAGTAATATATATATAGCTAAGAGAGTTTATTACGGATTATAATATTAAATTCGTATCGAAGTTTTAGAAGGCTTTAATAGAATAAATAGAAGTAAAAAGTAAGGCGTTGTCGGTATACTACCCACAGACGGACGGCTAAACGGAGAGACTTAATTAAATTATTAAATAATACTTTTAAAACTATATTAATTTCGAACAAAATAATTAAATTAAACTCTTACCAGCGATATAACTCGCGTATAATATAGCATCTACGGAGATAACGAAGGTTATATTATTTTTCGCGAACTACGGTTTTAAGGTAGATCTATAGTAAAGACTAGAGGCAAAGGTGCCTAAGGCGGCAGTAAAGGCAGGAAAATTACATATACTGCACATTAAACTTAAGGAAGAACTTAAGTTTATTCGAGAACGCATACGCAAGTACTACAATATTAAACGGCTCGAGGGACCTCGCTTAAAGAGGGGGGATAAAGTGTTTTTATTAATACGTAACCTACGTATAAAGAAACTAAGTAAGAAATTGGACCACAGGCGAGTAAGACTATTTAAGGTTAAAAAGAAGATATCGGAGACGGCGTATAAGCTGGAGCTACCTAGTATAATACGCCTACAATTATACACCTTTTATATCTTACTTCTAGAACCTGTACTACTAGCAAATAAGATTAATATTCTAGAGGTAGCGGAAAACGAAGAAAAAGAATATAATATAAAAGAAGTATTAGATTCACGGATTAACTAAAGGTAATTAGAATACTTAGTTAACTAGTTGGATTACCTAACTACGGATAATTCGTAAGAACCGGTAGGGAATCTAAATTGCCCCGATAAATTAAAAGAATTCCACCGGTAATACCCAGACCGACCTAAATAAAAAAAGCGCACCCTAGGGTTAGGAAGGGTATTCCTAAACTTAAAGTACGGATAACCTCGACGGAAATCGAACCCGCACTTCCGACGTAGTAGTTAACGTGTTATACGTTATACCACAAGGTTAACAAGGACCTAAGAACCTACCTATAATTAGTACTACGAACCTTAATTACCCGGAGAGGTTAAAAAGATTTTATCGGAGGAACCTTAGGAGACCAGAGGAGGTAAGCCCGGTAGTAGACTAAAACCCGAGTTACTTACGGAATCGACGAACCCGCCGGGGAAGTCTTAGCCTAACCAGTTTAACGGCACAGAGGCCTAATTAAAAGAGGGGTCTAACGGAGGTAGGGAAGCGACCTTACTAACAACCTCTTAGCGCTCTAACTCTTTTAATTCCTCCACAGTATTAAAACCCCGGAATATAACCCGCGATATCTTCTTACACTATATTTTCTTCTATTTACGCAAACGCCGAACCTTTTCGTTTACAACTTCGGCCTCTTCCTAAATACAACGGGTATTTATAGCAGCAGCCTCCGCTTATTCTTTAATAAGCTCAAACTCTACCTCTACAGCGTTATATTAAAAGATAATATAGGATAATTAGCGAAAAGTTACTCTAAGAACGTCGTAAAGCGAGAGAGCTCGACAGATATACTTAAGGTAACGGGAGGATTCGGAGGGCGATACGATGTAGGGAAGATTGCAAGTAAAATAAGTAGAACAGGGGGTTAGTATAGCGAAAGGACGATACAATATTTTCGTCGTAAGATCGATATAAGTTAACGTTATCGAACGCTTAGGTTTATTTACGCGGTTAGATATCGTAGCGGTAAAAAGATAAAGAGGAGGACTTATATTAGGAAAGGATAGTTATTAATAAAAGGTTTTAAATAAGGTTACCGGAACGTCGACTTAAAAGGGGGAGCATCGTATTACGAATATGATGTGGATACCCGAGGAGAATAACTAATAGGAAAGAGGAGGCACGGTAACTAATCAAAGGAAAGGAGGATAGACCAATAGGAAGAGGATCATCCGGGATACGAGGAATTATAAATGATTCCTGGGAATCATTATGATCCTCGGGAGTTAGCTATGATTCTCGAAGGATAGAATGATCCTGGTCTTAGCAATGGGTCTATATATACGGAGGAACTAGATAGCTTGTAGATAGTTCCGCAGTATGCAATCACAGCTTGTATTCACGGGATCTTGTGTTTACATTGAGACATCTTGTTGTGCACTGTTTAGCTGCACCGAACCAATTGTCAGAAGTTGCCTTCAACCGAGTATCCCTTTCAGAGGTTCTGTACAGGGGTTCGTCATACCTATAGAGGCCCAGTGCCCTGTAGAACCTGCTGGAAGACCAGCACATTTATATAAGTAGACCTCTCCTCTCCTCTCAATCCTGTATGTAGAAAGCAAGCAAGTAATAGAGCACAAGTCAACAATATACATGCACTAAAAGCCTCTGTATTAGACTAAGTACAAGTACTTAAAGCCTCTGTACTGTGACGTCTTGCCTACTGTAATAACAGTGGTCTTGCTTCCTTCAGCACTGCTGTCGTACCCCCCTTTCTTCTGCTTCCGCTACGCACTGCTACAAGCGCATAGTTCGCTGTAGCTCCCTTATAGGCTCTGTATTATAGACCTATAGGGCAACGCAGCAAATAGGTTATGAGCCCGGGTAACTAAACGGCCCGGAAGCTGACCTACGGAACCTTGACTATACTGCTTACCGCTGGCAGTTCGCAGGTGCTGTACTACAGCACCTACCCACCACCGATTAGCGCCTTCTGCGCTCCGATCGACGACTTATAGCACTGAACTTCAGGCTACTTCTCACTGGAATAGTGCTGTACTGTAAGCTATTCTACTGTAACCTTTCTAACCATAGTTAAATACGTTGACCAACCTATGGACTACTCGGCCGGCGCTACTTCAGCGCCCCTAAGCCTAAGCTTACAGGGCTTATAGGCTTAAATTAATGCCCTCGAGAACCGGCTTCAGCAGGTGATTATACTGCTCGAACGTAACTTAATAGCTGAACAATAATAATAGCCGCAGCTACCTCCTTAACCCCCTGCGCCTACCCCCGAGCCCTCTACTTTTATAGGGCTCTTAGGGCACTTAGCGATAGACTTTAGCGCTTTTACAACGAAGGAGCTAGCTAAACAGTCCCTACACTTCGCTGAAAAACAGTGCCTATTAGGGCCTGAAAACTACTAACAGTAGTACTAGGCTATATCGATTTAGTTCAGGGCACTATAAATCCCTGACTTTCTAGAGGACCCAGACCGGATCAGTGGCCTACTTACTGATCTATAGAAGGCTGCCTTGCTGTTAACCCTCCGAAATATACTGAGAGAGGGACTACTTTCTACTATAGCCTTCGATACTGACCCCGCCGTAGCGTATAAACGCCTGAGAGTACAGTACACTCCTACCCAGCTAGTGCTCCGAGACTCCCTCTATAGGGAATACCACTACTTACGATTCGACGGATCCACTACTATAATGGATTTTAACGCCAAATTCAACACCCTCGTAGCCCGGCTAAGCGCTCTAAGCGTTAAAATAGCTAAGATTAATTAAATTAACCATTATTTTAATATACTAGAAAGCCACTTCTCCTAGTAGGCAGAGCGCTACAGAGGCCTACTACGGTAAAAGTAGTGGCTCTATAATATAGAAGGCAAGCCTACAAAGCTAAGCCTACTGTACTTTTAGGAGGACCTACTAGCCGAGACTCGTAATACGGTTTTAACTACTTTACAGCGGCTTTTAGTACTATAGACCGATTATAAGTATAACCGTAGGCCTAACTACAAGCCTACCAACAGTAACCGGCCTTCTTAGACTCCTACTGAGAAAGATCAGAGCCCTAAGTCCTCAAACCAACCCACTGGCCAGCCTACTAAATAAAAGGGCAAGCGGCGAGGGCATCAAGGCCACAGGCCTAAAAAGGAACCCCTGGAAAAGGCTTTTAGCACTGAAAATAAGGAAAAGCCCACTGAAAATTCAACCACCAACGAAGCCTTTACTATAGGCTACAACCTCGAGTCCGGCACTATATTCAACAGTAACACCGCTGAAGAATACAGCGATCTAGAGCTTTAACCTTCTACTAAGAGCTCTAATTTCACCTACTATAGCCACAAATCCTCCAACTAGTGGCTCTTCGATATAGGGTCTACAGTATACATTTACAATAATAAAGCCCTCTTTATAGACCTACAGTTCTCTTCTTTACTAGGAACCGTAGGTATAGGCGGTAGCCCCGTTAAGCTATAAGGTATAAGCACTATAAAAGTTAAATTCCTTACTAGGTTTAAAGACGATAGTATAGCAGTCTACAGCTTTATTACCCTTCAAAAGACCCTCTATATTCCAGACTTCCTACTAAATATAGTGAGTGGCTATAGGCTCTATGCTTTAGGGGGTATAATAATAAAAGAAAAGCTGTATACGGCCTTTCGGAAGCTATTAACACTACTAAACTTCCAGAAAAACGGCTTCTTCTTCACCACCAAAGGCGTAAATAGCGCCAAAACTGCCTCCTATTAACCACTAGTCTATAGGTCTACGTAGCACTGTTATACCACTGAGGACTGTGATGATAGTGAGGCTCGAAAAGCCCCTAAACCCCTAAATAATAGGTCTACCCCTGAACCCCTAAATAGTGGGTCTACTCTTAAACCCTTAAATACCCCTGAAAACTCGGAACTTCCAGAGGGGGTATCAAAGCCTCCAGTAGCTCCCGTACTTACCACTGTACTGAAGAGACCCTCTAAAGTACTAATCTAGGCCGCCTAGCTCTGGTATATTAGACTAGGGTATATCGGCCTAGACCTTCTGAAAAAGACTGCCTTGATTACTAAAGGTATGCTTAACTTCTAGAAGATACGCCCTGAAGACTTGGCTTATAAAAGCTATAATATAGTAAATATACTGCGGAAGTCTTCTAAACGGCCTATAGCCGATCTACTATTAGCCTTAGGTCGGTTAAAGGGGGATATATTTATTATCCGCCCTATGCTACTAAATAATAGGCTTTACGGTCTTATTTTAGTAGATCGGAAGACTCGCTTTAGGATGATAAGGCTTTTAAAATCCAAAGACGAAGCTGTTACAGAGGCTCGGTCCGCTATAGAGGCCTTATATAATACCTATAAGCAGTACCTAGCCTAGTTTCACTACGATAGAGGTAAGGAAATAAGAGCCTTACTACTTTACTTCGCTGAAAAAGGTATTACCTTTAGCGAGTCAAGTCCCTACGCCTACTACTAAAACGGCCTAGTAGAACGGTTAATACGTGTGGTCTTGGACCGCCTTAGGGCTACCCTTATAGCCTCTGGGCTTCTTCCAACTCTCTAGTACTATACTATAAGCCCTATAGTAGAATTAATTAACCGTATTGCGAATTCCACTCGGGAGCTTACCCCCTACTAGCTCTTCTTCGACGAATTAGTGCCCTCTCAAGTACTATACATCCCTGACTTTCAATACTACAGGGCTATTAGCACTGAAGTTACAGTGCTTATACCCTCTGAGAAGCGTCCTACAGGGTAGAAACTACTACCTAGAGGCACCAAAGGACGATTATTAGCAGTCTTAGGCCACCAAACCTACCTAGTGTGGCTCGGCCAACGGCAGGTAGTTTAAACTTCTTTCGTTAAATTCTACGAGGACCTTAAGCCCCACCTATAGGGCCCTCGGAGCCCTACGAGTACCCTGTAGCTCCCTGAAACTGAGGAGGCTGAAGAGCCTATAATACCTTCTACAGAGGAAGAATTATCCCCTGTACCTACAGCACTTCCCAGGCCTACCAGCATTGAAATCCACCTACCACAGGCTTCTAAAGAGCAAAAGGAAGAATACTAAGTAGTGGAAGACGATGCTATAGATACTATTAAATTAGTAACCTACTTAGTCACCAACGCTACTACTGCAGTGGCCTACAGTACTATAAGTAGCGCCTCAGAGCCTAATACTTTTAAGTAGGCTCTAAAGTACCTACTAAAGGAGCACTAGCTAAAGGCTACCTTCAGTAAATTACAGCAGCTACTAACCACCAAAACCTTTTACTTCGTCAAGTGCTCTAGGGTATTTAAACGCCCCATTACTAGCCGCTGGGTTTTCAAGGAAAAAAAGGACTCTCAGGGCCGAATTACTAAGTTCAAAGCCCGACTAGTAATAAGAGGCTTCCAACAGGTCCCCAGAACCAATTTCTCAGAGACCTTTGCCACCACTGTAGCACTACCTACCTAGAGGATAATACTAGCTATTACAGCTGTTAAGGACCTTAAAGTTAAACAAATCGACTTTATAAGAGCCTTTCTGAATTCAGGCGTGGATTTTAATATATATATTGAAATCCCTAAAGGCCTTTACGAATTTAGCCTCAGTAGTGAAGCCGCTATAATACTGCTAAAATAATACGGTTAGGATCCTTTTGAAGACCAAGTTATACTACTAAAGAAGTCCCTATACGGCCTGAAGTAAGCCCCCTACCTTTAACAATAGTAGGTAGCCGGCTTAGCTAAGAGCCTAGGCTTCCGGCTACTAACCTCTAATTCGGCTATCTATTATAACGCTAAAGACGGTATCTTCATCGTTAACTACGTAGATGACTGTCTTCTGGTTGGGCCCTCTATTTAGAAGATCCAAGCTTTGAAGTAAGACCTAGCCAAAGCCTACAATATTAAAGATCTAGGCCCGGCTAAATTCTTCCTAGGTGTTTAAATTGAACGGGACAGGCCTAAACGCCGGTTATAGCTTTACCAAGGAGCCTATATTACAGAGGTTATTTAATACTTCGGCCTTAGCACTCACGGGCCTACAATACCGCTCTCTCCAGGGCTTACTGGTC
>MU864138.1:0-12799 GCA_033296885.1 Triangularia verruculosa | reverse complement strand
TAGGAGCCGAGCCCTTTGGTAGGTCTTAGGTTACGCTAGACCTGGCACCTCAACACCTGGGTCTTACCCGGCACCTATTATGTGCCACACGTTAATACCCCCTCTGTAGCTTATATAGGTGCCACTGAGCCCCCTCTATAGCATCGTACTGTAGGGCTTAGAATAGTTCAGTAACTGTAAGAAGCGCTGGAACTTAGGGGCTATTAAGGCCTTTGTTAACCCGTTAACAGCTATATCCTCTATAAGTACGAAGGATATAGTAATGTTACCTACTAAAACACTCTCTCTTACGCCCTGGAATTTCAGGAGGGTGTATTTGGTTCAGCTGTGGTGCTTAAGGTTATAAGCAATTTCAATAGCGCCTTAATTATCTGATTTCAGGGGAGTAAGTCTCTGGAGTGGGCGTTATATCTCACTAAATAGGTCTCGTAGCCACAGTGCCTCTCGATTTCCTTCTATAAGGGCTATGTATTTAGCTTCGAAGGTACCGTAGGCCACTATTAAAGCTCGCTTAGATTTCCAGCTTACTTGACCTCTACTAATAAGGAATACGTAGCCGTAAGTTGAGCGAATAGTAGTTTTGTAGCCTATAAAATCACTATTAATATACCCTATAGGCTATATAGCCTTTAAGGTACCGTAGGTAATAGCGTATTAGGCAGTGCTATATAGGTAGCTAAGGAGCTTCTTAACTACCTTCAAATAGGCTACTATAGGCTACTGTAGGTACCGTAAAAGCCACTAGATAAAGTGCGCTATATTAACCCTAGTTTAGGTTATAACGTAAATAGCAGTACTTATAAAGCGTTAGTATAGCTTCTAGTCTACCTTACTTAGTGGTGGTAATAGTGTTTCAGGACCAGTAAGCCCTAAAGAGAGCGGTATTATAGGCCCGTAGGTACTAAGGCCGAAGTATTAAATAGCCTCTATAATATAGGCTCCTTAATAAAGCCACAGCCGACGTTTAGGCCTGTCCCGTTCAATTTAAATACCTAGGAAGAATTTAGCCGGGCCTAAATCTTCAATATCGTAGGCTTTAGCTAGGTGTGACGAACCCCTATCCAGAACCTCTGAAAGGGATACTGGTTGAAGGTACTTCTGAACAATCCTGGTTCGGTACAGCTAAACAGTGTACAACAATAGCTTATCTCAATCACAATAGCTAAGATACCAACGATTATGACTTATATTGTATACTGCGGAACTGTCTATCTACACTAGCCAGTTCCTCCGTATATATAGACCTCTCTTTACTATACTTAGTCTGCTTAGTAGCTAAGTATACTGAGCACTCTGCTCAGTCCCCGAGCGTACTGAGCATTCTGCTTACTCTACTTAGTACCTGAGCATACTGAGCACTTGTCCTGTCCTCCTGATTGGCTCCGCTAGATCACCGGTATCCACTGGTAATCCAACTCCTACTGGTTATCGTTCTATACTAATAATTGGCTAGTGGTGCGCCCCGCGCCCCACTTATGTCAGGACCGTAACATGATGCTCCCCCTCTAGGCCGAAGCCCCGTCGGTCTAGCTTTTGCTTCTCTTTTATTAATACTACATAAGTCTTCGTTCTCCTTTTTCTCGTTATCTCTTATTATGTCTAACCGTATTAAGAAAACCTCGCCGCGCGACCTTACTAGTACCGAGCGACGCCGGAACCTTACGATTGTAATATCTATCTTTAGCGAAGAAATACTTCCCTATACCTCCTGTAAAACCCTTAACTTTATTAATTATCGCGTCCTTAATCGCTCGACTAAATATAGTAATTATCTTTGCTCTAGTCGTGCCGATTACGATATCCTGGGTTTTACACTTACTATAACCGCCTTTCTTCGCCATTAGAAAGAGAAGTTAAACGCTGAAGAGTAGGAAGCTCGTATAACCCTATTGTAAATTACTTCGAAGTTTATATAAATAGATACTTAGCGTTGTACTTTAATTACTAAATTTCATCGTATAGCGGTTTACGAGGAGCGGTTAATTAAGGATCTAAAATAGGAGGAAGTATAATCCTCCTTTATTATTATTCCGCCGGACCTTTCTTCCGGAGCCTTCCTTCGGCTTATTGCCGGGGACGCTGCCCTGTAGAATCCTCTCGCTTTAGATTCCTCCCTGGGCCTCGACTGGCCCTCTGACTTCCTACTGGATCCTGGTTTTAATAGTCCTTCCTTCCTGGCCGGTTAGGGTGCCGCCGGTGGTACGCCTTCTACTTTTTATAGTAATTAAGGTGTATAGCGTTAGTTATAGGTAAGTCCCTAGGTATTTATTAACTTTGTAGTGTAATATGTAGTACGTCGATTATTGTGTCGGAGGTGCGGGTTCGACTCCCGTCGAGGTTATCTATACTTTAGGTTTAAAAAAACCCTTTTTAATTCTGGGGTACGATCTTTTATTTAGGTCGGTTTAGGTGTTGCCGGTAGAACTCTTTTAGTTTGCTTAGGTAATTTAGATTTGTCGATAGTTTTTACGAATTATCCGTAGCCGGGTAATCTAGTTAATTAATTAAATATTCTAATTAACTTCTATTAAACTATGAATTTAATATTTTTTTTATATCGTATTTTTCTTCTTCGTCTTCCGCTACTTCCTAGGTATTAGCCCTATTTACTAGTAGTACGGGTTTTAAAAGTGAGATATAAAAAGTGTATAACTATAAATGTATTATATTAGGTAGCTCTAACTCGAATACTGTCTCCGATATCTTCCTTTTAACTTTAAATAAGTTTACTTTTTTATAGTCTAGTTTCTTACTAGGTTTTTTAGTACGTAAATTACATATAGAAAGGAATACTATATCCCCCCCCTTAAAGCAAGGTCCCTTAAGTTTTTTAAAGTTATAATATTTCCGTATCCTTTCCTTTATAAACTCCAGTTTTTCTTTAAACTTACTATAAAATATATATAACTTATTTGCCTTAACCGTAGTCTTAAGTACTTTTACTTTAGGTCCCTAGTATAGGTCTACCTTATATCTGTAATTTGCAAAGAAAGGCGTAACTTTCGTCGTCTTTATTAGCGATATATTATATACTAACTATATTGTAGGTAATAATTTAACCTAGTCGTTTTATTCGAAATTAATGTAATTCCGTAGATACTGTTCTACGATTTGGTTAAGCCGTTCCGTTTGACCGTCTATTTAAGGGTGGTAGGCCGAAGACGCTTTACTTTTTACCCTTAATCTTATTATTAACGCTTTTTAAAACTTCGATACGAATTTAGTATCGCGGTCCGTAATAAACTTCCTTAGTTATATATATATTAATATAATATATTATAGTACTATATTCCTTAATTACTTTACCGATTAGGTTTCCTTATAAAGTAAGAAGTATATTTATTTAGTAAGTTTATCGATTACCGTTAATATACTATCGTATTTAACGCCGGTTACCGTATCCCTGGACTCTAGTAACTTAGTAATAAAGTTTATTATAACTAAACTCTATAATTATTCTATTATTAATAGTAGCTCTAGAAATCTATAAGGTTTATACTTCGTAACCTTAGTTTTCTCGTATATATAATATAATTAAATAGCTTCCTTAACGTTGTCTTTAATTTTTAGTTAATTAAAGTATTATTTGATTTTTTCTATAGTTTTAGTAATACTTATATATCCTCCGAACTTCGACCTATAGATTTCTATTATTAATATCTTCCTAGTACCTAGCTTTATATAGGCCCGGTTTTTATACTATAATCGTCCTTAATTATCCTTTTAAATACTTTACGGTTCTAGCTTTTCTTGTTAGTATTACTCTATAATATCGTTATTTATTTTTCTTTAATATTTATTAAAAGTGGTTTATTTACGATATACTATGTAATATTTTATTTACGGTTAAAGTAGATATTTAAGGGTGCCTTCCGGCGTCTCCTTAAGTAATAGTAGTAACTCCCTAGGTATATCCTTATAGTAATCGGCTTGCCGGCTAAGTACGTTTACTTTAGCGTTCTCCGAACTTTTTTTATAGTTAATTTGGAAATTAAATTCCGAAAGAAACTTTAATTATCGGGTTTACTATATATTAAGGACCTTTATAATAGTAAAGTATCGTAGGTTCTTATAATCCGTATAGACTTATATTTCGTAGTTAGTACTATTAAAGTATAGCCTTTACTTTTTAAACGCTTCGATAATAGCGAGTAATTTTTTATTATAGATTAAGTAGTTTTAACGAGCCTTTTTTAGCTTCTTCGAAAAGAAGGCTACCGGGTATAGCTTTCCGTCCTCGTCTTACTAGCTTAATTATCTTTTAATCGTATAATCTAATACATTAACCTCGACCTCGAACGGTCGATTAGGGTCTGGCAATTTAAGTACCGGGTTCTTTAAAATAGCCTTTTTTAGCTCTTAAAAGGCCTGCTTTTCTTCTTACCCTTACCGGAACTCTACGTCCTTTTTGGTTAAGTAGTTGAGTGGGCGTGTAATGTCCGCGTACCTCTGGATAAATATCCGATAGAAATTAATAAATCTTAAAAACTCCTTAACGTATATTTATAATTACGGCGTAGGTTAATCCTTAATTACTATAATTTTCTTAAGTTCTATATAAACTTTACTTAGCGATATTAAATATTTTAGATATATTATTTTCTATATATAGAACTCGCTTTTTTCTTTATTTACTGAAAGTCCGGTTTTATATAGTACGTCGAATATCTTTTATACGTAGCGCTTATACTCTTTTAAAGTGCGTAAGTAGATAAGAACGTCGTTGAGATAGTATACTACTATTTTATTAAGGTACTTCCGGATTATGTGGTCGACGAGAGATTGGAACGTCGCGGGTGTATTAGTAAGCTTAAATAGTATTATAAGATATTCGAAATAATTATAGGGTATATAAAATACTATTTTCTATTTATTTTTTTTTTTAATCCGTATATAGGTATACTTAATAAATATATTTAAGTATATAAACTATTATACTTTAATTAATTAACTTTATAATTTAGATATTAATAGTAGCGGGTAATTGTTTTTTACCGTTTTATTATTTAGTTAGCGGTAATTTATATATAATTGTAAGTTATTATTTTTCTTCGGTATAAAAAATATAGGGTATCCTATTAATAATATAGACTCTTTAATATATCCCTTCTTTAAATTTTCGTTTAAATACTTCCGTAATTTTTTACTTTGCTTATTATTAATATAGTAGACTTTAAATAGCCGTAGCTTAGCTCCTTTTTTTAACTTAATTTTATAGTCCTACGGTCCTTACTTTAGAAGTCCTTTTAAATATTTAACTGTAAAGGCTAGATATCCTTAATATTCTACTAGTACTGCCTTTTTTTTGCCTTTTTTTACGTTATTATAGTAGGTGTATTTATTAACCTCCGATATTTCTACTAACGTTATTAACCTTACTTTTTTAATCCTACTGTTTATATTAACGGAGTATACTATTATTTCTTATACTCTTTATAGTAGTGCCGTAGAGGGTACTTATTCCGTATACTATTTTAATCGTGCCCCTAATCTTCTATTATTAGCTAAATACTTTTAAGGTTCTTTTAATCGTAGGTAGCTACTATCCCTTTAATCGATATCTAGGTTATAGTCCTTATATTATAAGTGCCCGAGGATTATATCCTTTAATAATCCTATATTTATAATATCGAATATAACTAAGGTTGTTTTCTCTTTAACTATAATATTTAAGGGTAACGTTTTTTTATAGATTCTCTAAGTTCTAAATAATCCTTTAATAATAACTTATTTCTTCTTTTCTTTCTATAGTATTCTAGTTTAGTATATAAATTATAGTAAAATTAAATTAACTTCCGTATCTTTATCTACTAATACTAATACTTAAAGCTCTTTCTAATATATTATAATCTAGAGACGCTTATCTTTCTTTCTATCTCCGCCTTATATAATAGCGACCTTATTAATTAATATTAGGTCGTTATTTTATACTTTCTTTTTCTTTTAGTATTTCTAACAGTACTATTCGTAATCCCCTAAAGGTTAACGGCCCCCGCGAAGGGCCGTAAGTTATTTCTTAAATATTATTGTATTTTAAGAGCGTCCTCTTACTTTAAGTTAATTAGTAATATAAACTCGGTTAACTATTACTTCTAAGCCTCTTCCTACCTTCCGTCTTTAACACTTTATCGAATCCTCCTCTTATTACATACCCTTCGCTCCTCGGCTCCGGCCTCGGCCTTAATTTCGTAGTACTATTTAGCCTTTATTTATAGGTAAAAGGCGTAATCCGGACTTTTATACTACGTTAATCCGAATTTTCTTTCGTCGGCGGTATTTTTTCCCTAGTCTATTACCTATTCGAGGCAGTATTTCGTATACCTAGGTATAAACTATATAACCTAGAGTTCCTCCTCTAATCCCACTAAGTCTCCCTACTTCTATAAGAAATAATCCTTTAATTCTTCCTATTATCGACTCCACCTAGCCATAATCTTTATAACCGGCCTAGGATTCCCGTTCTTTCCCACCTACCGTACTAGCTAGTATCCTCGGAGAGCTTTACTTTAGTAGTACTCTATATAACCGTATATAATATACTAAAACTAAAGCATCCTCCTATATTTTAAGGATTTAGAATATAACTATACCGTATCTCCCTTACGTAGCTTATACTACCGGTACTAAAGTACTTATCTAAGCTTCTACGTAAGCCCTATACTAGCGATCTTTTTATCCTCCTAAAACTCTTCCCAACTCTTAAATATAAACTTACTTATTCCGTAGGTCCGCTATAATACTATACTACAATACTACTTATATTTAATTTCTAACGTAACCCACCGCATAGGTCCGTTAAATAATACCAGGTTCGAATACCTAGTTACCTCTATAACTATCTATACCAATTATTCCTACAGCTCCCGGAACTATACATTCACCTCTTAATATTCATCCTTAAACCGTTCTAGATCTTCCGTAAATTCCTAGAACTAATACTCTACCGGCCGTCTCTCTTCGAACTAATAATCTTCCTCTTTACATTCAACTACTACAATCTCGATAACCCTCGCACCTCCCGATATAGTAGCTACTATAACCTCCTTCTTCCACTTAAGTTACCTAAGTACCCGATAATCCTTCTTAAAGTAACCTATCTTCCCACAATTAAAACACTTAAAGTTACCCTTACCCTAGCCCTAGCCCTAAAATACTTACCGTTAAACCGCGTCGACTTCTATAGGCCCTACGTAGGTAATTTCGGAGTAACTAGTACTAAAGTACTATCGTCTCTTCTTATCGTTTAAACGGTAGGTGCCCTATAATCCTCGGATACCCTTTTTCTTTTTACAATACTAAAACTATCGATCGTCGATATATATAGCTATAGCGATATACTTATCCACCATATCGGATCTCTCCTCCTTATATAACTCGTCCTTTACTTCTTCCTTAAAACCATTATAGAACAGCTATATTAACCCCTTATCGTTAATCTCGCTACATAAATTATTAGTCTTAAATAAAGTAACGTAATCGGCTACTAAACAAATCTACCGCAGTCCTACGAGTCGCTCCTAAGCACACCGTACCTCGTCGTATTCCTTAAATACTTCTTTAATCTTAGCTTCGAACCTCTAGTAACTACGAAAATACTCGACCGTAATATCTTTACGGTTATCGGCCTTCGTCTCGTAATAGTCGTTTATAACCGGTTCGAACTATATTAGTACTCTATCCTTAAGCCTAAATACGGCGAATAATACCTTAAACTCTTCTATAAAAAATATATCTAGGTAATGCCGAAAATAAGTCTTAAGTTAAATTAAAAACCCTCTAAGCTCTCCCTTCCCTTTACTATAACGCTCCGGTACCGGGAACTTAACTATATACTTCTTCCCTCCGCCGACGGCGAAGATCTAATCCTCGGTCTACTAGGCTCTTTCCTCGAGCTCCTTAATACGTACGAAAAGCTAGTCGAGAGTACTAAGTTCCGGTATAGCGGCCTATCTATCGGTAAATATAGTAGCGGAAATACCGCCTATACAAACGTTCTTTTAGTCGGCTATAATAGTAATAAGGTAATCTTTAACTTATCTATAATAGAGTTAAAGTAAGTATATAACGTGTAACGAACCCCTATCTAGAACCTTTAAAAGGGATATTAGTTGAAGGTACTTCTAAATAATCCTAGTTCGATATAGTTAAATAATATATAATAATAGCTTATCTTAATTATAATAGCTAAAATATTAACGATTGTAACTTATATTATATACTGCGGAATTATCTATCTACACCAGCTAGTTCCTCCGTATATATAGACCTCTCTTTACTATACTCAGTCTACTTAATAGCTAAACATACTAAGCACTCTACTCAATCCCTGAGCATACTAAGCATTCTACTCACTCTGCTTAGTACCTAAGCATACTAAGCACTTGTCCTGTCCTCCTGATTGGCTCCGCTGGATCACCGGTATCCACTGGTGATCCAACTCCTACTAGTTATCGTTCTGTGCTAATAATTGGCTGGTGGTGCGCCCCGCGCCCCACCTATGTCAGGACCGTGACAAGTAGCCTAAAATTATATTTATAATATTACTTTCGACATAATTAGCTAACTAACGTACGATATTAGAATTACTATTTTTTTTAAAATAAATAAAAAGTCGGTCGATAAAAAGCTAAGATAGCCTTTTAGATTTAAATTAAAATGTTGTATAATAGAGAAATATACTCTTATTTAAAAAAGAATCTTTAAATACCTTTTTTATATAGTTATTTAAGAGGAAAAGGACCGGCCTAGATTTTCATTTACCTTTCGATAAAAATAATTATTAAATAAAGTAATTAAGCGATTTAATATTATAATAATAGTATTTATTAATAAAGAGGATATTATATAATAGAAATTAGATCGAACTCTATTAAATTTTATTATTCTTTTTCTCGACTATCTACTACTTAATTTAATTTATAAAAGCCCCCTCCTCTCTATTTTAGTTAATTTAGGATTAAGAGAGGATAGTAAATAATTATTACCGTCCGATTATACTGGGATATTATCTAATATAATTATATTGGGCTGGGCTTTTGTAGTATAATAGTCTCTCTATAAAGTTACCGACGATAAAGGGAATGTAGATAGGCTTTTTAATATTGTACGAGCTAAGGTTTTACACTTTATAATTAGACTTTATAAGGATAAGTAGTTTATATTAATGGATTAGATCTTGGAGTTTAGATTATACGGTTTTAAAATTAATAGCGAAATATTATTATAAGGGTATTTAGCTTTCGACGGTATTAAAGTTATATATTAAAATATCTCCTTTACTATTAATAGTTTCGCTAAAATATTATATATATTAGTTAAGTAGATTGATTATACGATCTAAAAGCTGGTCTTTCTTAATTATATTAAAGACTTTTTTTTTTAAAGCTTTTTAAGATAAATTATTGGATATAATTAGGGAGGACGATATAGGATATTTTTTTTTATTAAAGGCCGGAATAATTGGCTTTATAGTTATAAGGATTAGATTATATAGCGGATTTTTTTAAATAAAAAACTTAGGGCTTTTTAATTAAAAGATATTGGATTATACTTTTATTAGTTTTATATAATAAAGGTAGAGTTATACTTGAGGCGGGTCGATTATTTTAGAGGGCCTTTTTTTATTACTATTTATTTTTTAAGTAGGCTACTAAGCTATACGATAGAACTTTTAAATTTAAAGTTTTATAATACTTTATTCGGCGGTATAAGGAATCTTTTTATTTAATATAAGATAGTTACTATTATACTATACTATTATAAAGGGCTAAATTATATTAATAAGTTAAAAGTTATTTATTATTTTCTTCTTAAGGAGTTAGGGATTAATATTGTACGGTACTTTTAATTAATTTATCTTTTTTATCTTTTATTATAACGTGCGTGATAAGCGAGCGCAACAGACAAGCGAGCGCAACACTTTTTAACACCCTACCACAACTATCCTTAATTACACAACCACAACACTAGGAAACTACAATAACTTAATTAGAAACAGATGAATCAGATGATTCTGCAGCTTCCTAGCACGTACGTGCATTATGGCCAGGCTTACCGCACACACCACAGCACCGAATCTTCGTACGAGACCCCCCTGCACCACCACCACTTTGTCGTATTTCCTGGGCTACCTGCTCACCCACAGCCTTCTAATCCAGTAGATCCTATGCCTCTTATACAGTAAGTGACCCTCCAAGCCGCACACGTGTTTTTTTAGCTCTCCGTCTTTTACTAAGCTCCTTATTAGCTTTGCGTAGCGAAGAGACCTCTATACGGAGAAGAGCCACCTCGTACATTATACTTATTACTCCTTTAGTAAATTAGTCTATAGCGGTTAGTATTAAGGTTAAAGAGCTGCCCTAATGGTTGGAAATTCGAGTTTTAATAAGCGTTGACTGTAAGGTGACCTCTCGAGGGTTGTATAGCGTTTGAGAGACCTAAGGTAGTACCGTAATTAGGCTTGAGGCTGGGGATGTTAAGGTCCGAATACGTACATCTAGCTTAGAAAGCACCCTCTCCGGGTCGTACGGTATAAGGCTAGCTCCAGCAAAACCTCCCTGGATATTCTTTTCTATAATCGAAGTAAAAAACGCTTCTCTAAATACATAAAGAAACTCCAATTTACTAATATATATAATATTTATTTATATTAACTGCTTAATTTAGCGGCTATATACCTTCTTTAATGGCGCAAAATAGCTAATATCTAATAGCTGAAGTATATAGAAGGAGTACGGAGGTATATATAGTATAATAATATTATATTTTTAACAGTAGGTTTCGAATTCTTCGGAGTAGTAGCTTTTATAGCCGTTAAGGATTAACAGCCGATATTTACCTTTCGTACGAAATACCGTATAGAAATCGAAGTACCGAATTTAATCTATACCTTTCTTATTAGTAGTCTAGCTATTATCGGTTATTATAATGCGCTAGGTGGCCGGAAGGCTATATTCTTAATACCAATTAGCGAGGTAATATTGCCTAGCTAAGATAATGAATAGTAGGATAACCTAACCTAAAGTATTTACTCCCTAAATAACTATAGCCTATTCGCGATTACTAAGCTAGGCCTATTTAACCTTATTACGGTTATTAGAAATTATAATTACTATACCTGCGAAGATAATACCTATTATAAACCTAATCTCATCGAAATTATAGATATCGTTATCCATAATACTGTATTTAACCTTAATATTCTATATAAAGGTAAACTACTCGCCAATAACCTTTAGATCCTCGTATTTAGCCCTCTAATAGTTATATTTATACGTAAAACGCGTCCGAAGTTCTAACTAACATTTAACGAAGTTATAAGCCCATCGTACGCTAACAAACGGCGCGTCGCGTTCGCGTAACAATCGGTTAGCTATATCTTCTACGTAATAAAGCCGAGGATAAAATACACGCGTATAGAGCTCAATTATATATTAAATAATCGTTTGCTCCTCTAGATCGGTAAGTTTACGTAAATTAGTTAGAATATCGTATCGTATAGGCCGGCCGGCGCGTCGGTGGAAGAGAGTTATATAGTTAACGTTATAGATCTTAGCTGTAGCTCGCAAGCTTAGCTTTTTATTATTTTAAAGAGCTTAGAGAGCCAGATTTAATCGTGCTTTATTTAACGGTGATACTATATTAGATTGTGGAGGAAATGAGTGTTGAAGGCGGAGGTGGTACGATGCGTGGAAAGTGTTGCGCTCGCTTATCTGTTGCGCTCGCTTATCACGCACGTTAGTACTAATTAAATAAAACTATTTAACTTATAACCTTTTTTTAGGATATTAAGTATATATAAAGTACTTTTAATATTGGAATTAATTCCTTAAAAATAGAGCTTCCTAGGAATTAGTATAAGGAGGAGTAAAGGCAATGGTCCTCTAATAAGTTTAGTCGTATACTTTAAGTTTATATTAAAAAACACTTTAGTATTAAGATTAGGATACGGTCCTAGAGGTATATCTCGATTAGTATTGTACGACGGTTTTTATCTTACCTCCTCCCTAAATCTATTTTATTAGAGAAAGGGTAGGAATCGTACGAAAATTAGAATAGTTTAGATTTTAGTAATAGTTTTACGGAAAGCTTAGATAACTTCGATAGGATTATTACTATTTAAATCAGCTATTTAATTAGGATTATAGGGTTAATATATATTCGGAAGATCGATTAAGGAATAATAAGTTATACCGTATAATAGGAACGTCTTTAGAAATTAAGTTAGGCTTAGTATTAATTTTTTACTTTTAGTTAAAACGATTTAATTTCTTTTTAAAAAATTAAGGCCGACTTATTTACTAATTAACGATATATTATATAATAAAAAAGGCTTACCCGTTTAAAGAATATTAATTTAGCTAGTAAGTTATATTAAATACTTAAAAACTTAAATCTTAGATTTAGGGGTAAGCAGTTTAAAGCCCTTTTTACGGTCGTATAAAGGGCTAGCCCTATTATTTAAATAGTTAGAATAGAAAGTAAGAAAAGCCTTACCTTCCTTCTTCCTATATATTATACGCCGGACGGTATAATAATTATTATTTCCCCCTTTATAACTTTATAAAAGGATATTAAACGACGCTATTATATAGCCTCGATCTCCTATATAATCTAGTTTACTAAGGAGGTTATAATAACCTCTATTATTTTAATTACCCTTAAGTCTTTTACTACTAAAACCTTCCGGGATTTTATTAGCTACTTTTATATATAATAGCAGCTTAATCGGATTATCTTTAATAAATATTATACTATCTTAAATACTTCGTACGATTTCCGCCTAAAGCTCTATAAAATT
>MU864137.1:0-12985 GCA_033296885.1 Triangularia verruculosa | reverse complement strand
ATATTAATTAAAGTAATTTACTTTATTAAAGTTTTTAATATAAATTAAGTATTTTAATTACAGTATAAAATAAAAAAAAAATTAAAAGTAAAAAAGTAATATATCTAACAGAAATAGTTCCTTTATCTTTACTAATATAAAAATTATAACGTTATAGAATAACTTATTAATTAATAAGGGAGTTATTAATATAGTAATAAATAATATAATAAAGGAAGTGTTTAGAAGGTTTAAATTATATTATTATATTATATATATTATTAAGTTTAATAATTAAAGGTTATATATATATAATAAAAATATAATATTATATAATATAATTTTAACCGATAATGCCGGAATTATAAAGAAAATTAACGCCGAATATAGTATTGTAAAAGAACTTTTTTTTAAGAAATTATTTTCTTTTAGGATATATTAATAAAGGTAATTAGAATATTTAGGTAGTAGATAAACAATTTATAGTTATACTGCCGATGATATTAAAAAGGATAGGTATTTATATATATATATATATATAAAATAAAATATAATTTAAAATTACTTAGAGTTTTAATTATTTAAAGTTAGCTAAAGTTTATTTAAAGTCCTCTTTAATAAAGTATATATAATACTATTTATTAATATAGAATTTACTATTATTATAAATTTATTAATATATTAATATATTTAAAGTAATAAATTAGAAATTATAATATTTAATAAACCGGTTATTTTTCTACTTTATAATATATTTAATATAATTTTAATAAAATATATTACGTTATTTAAATTTAATAAAATCTATAATGTTTAGAGGAAATAAAGCAAAGTAAGTTAACGAAAGTAAGGTATATTTTTTTTAAAAATTTATTTAAAAGTATATAACGGATAAATAATATAAGTAATTAATATACGGAATAAAATTTAGCGGTTTATAAAAAGATTTATTTAATATTTTTAATAATAGTATTATTAATATAACTTTAAAGTTAATTAAATTCGGTCTTTTATATAAGTAGGTTAAATATTAGAATTTCGTTAATAACCTCGGAACCCTCCAATCTTGGTTTTTTAATTATATTAATATTAAAATTAAAATTAATAAATAAATCTATAATTTCGTTAACTTTATAAATAATTAAATCACTAAAAATATTATTATTATTAGGAAATTAAGAAAGATTATTATAATTTTTAAATAAAAGTATAATAATTAAGGTAATTAATAAAAAGAAATTTAAACTAAGCTTTTATTATAGTATAGCGGACGTAAAATCGTCGATAGAATTACCGATTTATTTAAATTATATTCTCGGATTTATATAGTCGAAAGATGATAACTATAAAAATAGTAAAAACTAGGCCCATACATACTAAAAGGTAATATTAAACTATAATATAGTATACCTTACTATACTATATAATATAAAGTACTTAAAAATTACTATAAAATTCGGATTTCGGATATATTTATATATATTTTTAAAATAAACGTTATAAAAAAGCTATAAAGAACTATATATCTTAGAAGAAAATAATTTCTTAAAAAAAGTTCTTTTATAATATTATATCCGACGTTAGTTTTCTTTATAGCTCCGGCATCGTCGGTTAAAGTTATATTATATAATATTATATACCTATTATATCTATATAGCTTTTAAATATTAAATTTAATAATATATATAATATAATAATATAATTTAAACTTTTTAAATACTTTTTTTATTATATTATTTATTACCGCATTAATAATTCCTTCGCCGATCGGTAAATTACTTTATAATATTATAACTTTTATATTAATAAAGATAAAAAGACTGTTTTTAGTAAATATATTACTTTTTTACTTTTAATTTTATTTTGTTATTTTATATTTTAATTAAAATATTCAACCTATATTAAAAACTTTACTAAAGTAAATTATTTTATTTAATATTTTCGATAAATAGAATTAATATATTAAATATATATAATTAATCGATTAATTATAATTAGATAATATATTTATCTCGCTTTTTACTATTTACAAAATAAAAAAAAGTTAATATTCGCCGACTTTAAAATATTATTTATTTTTAAATTATTTAATAAACGAAAAAAAATAAAATCCCGAATTTAATAAATCGCTTAAATAAACTTCGACGGATTAAATTAAAGTTAATTTAAAATACTTTATTATTTCGATTAGGAATATATAGATCCTAAATTAAATTTAAATATATATATTTATAATAACGATATATAAAAAGAGGTTTATTATTAAAGGGAGAAAATCGTGGAGTAAATATAGCATATATAATATTTAACGGAAGTAATCGTTAAAGATATTTATTAAGAATAACTAACTTGGTATAATATTAATAATTATAAAGGGATTGCTTTTATAATAATCGTAAAATATTATATTTATACAATACTTATTATTTTCTATGTAAACTAACGAACCTAAGATTAAAGATATTTATTAAAAATAACTAATATAGTATAATACTAAATAACTATAAAAAAATTACTTTTATAATAATCGTTAGATATTATATCTCTATAATACTTATTACTTTCTATATAAACCAACGAACCTAAGATTTCTTTACTTAATATTTATAGTTTAATATATCCTACGCCGGGTATAGCGTTATTAAAGAACTTTTTCTTTTAGAACTTCGTTTCTTTTATAACATATAGTTTAATATATAGTAAACGGAGTCCTTAAAAAACAAATTATTATCGATTTATAATAACTTAATAAAGTAATCATATTAGATTATTATTTATTATTACTTTAATTAGATATTATATAAATATTATAAAGTAAAAAATAAATTACTACGATAAATACTTTAATGTGTGTCCTAGAAGAAAATAATTTCTCAAAAAGAAATTCTTTTACAACGCCATACCCGGCGTAGTAAATACTTTAAATTTCTTCTATTAGTTTAAAATATATCCGCTATATATAAACCGATTTATATTAATTAATCTCTATAATATAGAAACTCCCTATATTACTTATATAGGCTTTAAAAATACTTTAATATTTATTTAACGATATATAAATAGAATTCTCGGACTTTATAAAGATTACTATAAAACCTATATCGATAATATTATTATTTACTTTACTTTAAAAGATAATTATACTATGTTAACTTATTACTTATAAGGACTTAGGTCTTTGTAAATCAGGGGGACGTAAGGGTCGAGCGGGTAAAATAATTAGTTTTAATTACTTTATAAACCTATATTTAAGTTCGAATTAACGAAATTCGAAAAAAAGTTCTTTAAAATTATTTTATAAATGATTTATAAAGAAAAGTGAATTATTCTTTACTATTTTAATGTAAATAAAGATCTATTTATTTAATTTAATAGTTTTATTAAAAAAGGTTTTAAAACTATAGTCTTTTACATTAAAAATAACTATAAATAAATTCCCGGCTTTTTTATTTCTGTAAATTGAATTCTACTAATCTTTTTCTTTAATAAAAGTTTTATTAAAATTTAATTTAATTATAACCCTATTAAATTTAAAGTAATTATATTAATTTAAATAATAGAGAAGTTTAAAACTATATTTTACTTTTTGAATAAATTTATTATTATTTTAACGGATTATTATTGAACTAAAGGAATTATTAAAAACATAATTATCGTTATAATATTTACTAATCGTTTAAATATAAGATTAATTAATACGTTTATTTATCTATTAATAGATAACCTTTATATATATATTCTATAATATAGTAATATATTTTTAAGGATCTTTTAATTACTACTTATAATTAAAAGGTAGTAGGTTCAACTCCTATATTGGATAATAAAGTTAACTTTTTATTAATTATAAAGGATTAGGAGATAGTAAGGCGGTAGTTTATTTATACTATAATCTTTTATAAGTTAATTAAATACTTTTAACCGTTAAGTATTAGCCGCCCGGAATAATTATAACCGTTAATATTATAACTCCTTTAAAAAGACCCGCTTAAGGATCCTGCAAGGTACTAAAGCCTAAGTATCTTATAAAGTTTAAACCCTATAGTATAATAAATAGCGTTTATAATAAGGGAAGGATAGTAAGTTTTAAGCAGTAAAATAAAGTGGTTTTCCTTCTTTAAAAAGGGTTTTACTAAAATATAATACCTTTATAACTTATATAATTACCCTTACTAATTATATAAGAAAGTATATAACTCTATACTCAAGTATATAGTAATATATAAATATTATGAATAATAGTTTTAAGTTAATATAACCTTTATATTTTTTATATCCTTAATAAAACGAACTTCGTTTTAAATACTTTAAATTACTTAAGTCTTTAAGAAATAAAAAAGAGCGCGATAAAAGTATTATAATCTTTAACGATATATAACTTATATTTATTAAAGTTAATATAGATTTTTCTTTAAAAAACCGCTTTTTTAAGGGCTACCCTTTTAACTATAAATTTAAATTTATTATCAAAATCCTTAAATAAACCGGTAATATTAAGGGTATTAATTATTTTTCTCGTTTTAAATTATTATTTATTATAATCGATAATCTTCTTTATAATGTCCGCCCTAATAAATTACAGAATCTTTATTTTATATATTCCTAACCGAAGCCGCAAAGTATTTGGAATTTAATTTAATTTAACCTATTAAGGTTTATTTATATAATCTACTAAACTCGAAAACTCCTCTTTAATCGCTAACTTACTATTTTAGAGATAGGTAGTATTTTAAAGTTAGCGAACATTAACTTCTTTTTATATATATGTCCTAGAAAAAAATAATTTCTTAAAGAAACAGTTCTTTTATAACGTTATACCCGGCGTTAGTTTTCTTTATAACTTCGGTATTATTAATTAAAGTTATATTATATAATATTATATACCTATTATATATATATATATAGCTTTTAATCGTCGAATCTAATAATATTTATAACATAACGATTTAATTTAAACTTTTTAAATACCTCCCTTATTATATTCCTTATTACTATACTAATAACTTCCTTGTCAATCGGTAGGTTACTTTATAATATTATAACTCCCATATTAATAAAAATAAAGGGACCGTCTCCGTTAAATATACTACTTTTCTACCTTTAATTTTCTCTCCTTATCCTATACTTTAATTAAAATATTTAATTTATATTAAAGTTTTTATTAAAATAAATTATTTTAATTAATATATCAAATATATATAGTTAATCAATATACTAATAACTATAATTAAGTAATATATTTATTTAATTCTTTATTAATTAAATAAAAAATTAATATTCGTTAACTTTAAAATATTACTTATTTTTAAATTACTTAATAAACGAAAAAAGAAATCCTGAATTTAATAAATCGCTTAAATAAACTTCGATAGATTAAATTAAAGTTAATTTAAAATACTTTATACTTTAGTTAAAAATATATAAATTTTAAATTAAATATAAATCAATATATTTAGAATAACAATAATAATAACGATATAGAAAGAAGTTTATTATTAAAAGAAGAAAGTCGTTAAGTAAATATAATATATATATTATTTAGCGGTAATTATCGTTAGGGATATTTAATAGCAATAGCTAGCCTAATATAATACTAATAGCTATAAAGAGACTATTACTTTTATAATAATCGTAAGATATTATATCTATACGACACTTATTACTTTCTATATAAACTAATAAACTAAGAAACTTCTTTTTATTTTCAAAGTAATAAAGAGTAAAGTATATATATCGCTTCTTCGTTATAATAGGTAGATTAGTTAATTATATATATTTAATATATTAATTATATTTATCGAAAATATTAACTAGAATAATTTACTTTAGTAAAGTTTTAATAAATTAAGTATTTTAATTAAGGTATAGAATAGTAAGAGAAAACTAAAGGTAAAAAAGTAAAAACGGTCTTTTTATTTTTATTAATATAAAAATTATAATACTATAAAGTAATTTACCGGTCGGTAAAGGAGTTATCGGTGTAATAATAAATAATATAGTAAGGGAGGTATTGAAAAGGTTTAAACTATATTATTATATTATATATATTATTAAGCTTAATAATTAAAAGCTATACATATATATATAATAAGTACATAATAGGTACGTAATATTATATAATATTACCTAATATAACTTTAACCGATAATACCGGGGTATAAAGAAACCTAACGCCGGGTATAGCGTTATTAAAGAACTTTTTTTTTTTTTTTTTAAGAACTTCGTTTCTTTTATAATATATATAGAATCTTTATATACTTTCTCTTTTATTAAAAAAATACTTTAATTAATATATAATAATAAATATTACTTCGGCCGTAATAAAATACTATACGACTTATATAACCTATTAACTCTTAGGTTCGTTAGTTTATATAGAAAGTAACAAGTATCGTATAAATATAATGTCTTACGATTATTATAAAAGTAGTCTCTTTATAACTATTAGTATTATACTAAGCTAGTTATTTCTAATAAATATTTTTAATAATAACTTTCCCTAAATCCTATGTACGCTATATTTACTCGACAACTTTTTCCTTTTAATAATAAGCCTCTTCCTATATATTATTAGTATAAATATATATATCTAAATTTAACTTAGGATCTATATATTTTCAATGAAAGTAGTAAAGTATTTAAAATTAACGTTAATTTAATTTATCGATATCTATTTAAATAATTTTTAAATTCGAAATTTCATTTTCTTTTGCTTATTAAATATTTTAAAAATAAATAGTATTTTAAAAAGTAAAAAATTAAATTACTTTTAATTATTAATAAAAAAAGTAAAATATATATATCGCTTTTTTACTATAATTATTAATAAATTAATTAACTATATATATTTAATATATTAATAATATTTATTAAAATTATTAATTAAAATAGTTTATTTTATTAAAGTTTTAATATAGATTAAATATTTTAATTAAAGTATAAAATAAAAAGAAAAAGCTAAAAGTAAAAAAATAACAAAAACGGTCCTTTTATTTCTATTAATATAAAGGTTATAACGCTATAGACTAATTTACCGGTTACCGAAGGAATTATCGGCGCGGTAATAAATAATATAGTAAAGGAAGTATTTAAAAGGTTTAAACTATATTGTTATATTATATATATTATTACATTCGGCGATTAAAAACTATATGTATATAATAAATACGTAATATTATATAATATAACTTTAACCGATAATACCGGGCTATAAAGAAAACTAACGCCGGATATAGTATTATTAAAGAACTTTTTTTAAAAACTTCCTTTCTTTTAAAATATATAACCTATTAATCTATAAGAAAACCTAATAGAGTAAAAATTAAATAAACTATTACTTAATTTATAAGCCTTTATCTATCGATTATATAAAACTAAACGGTACTAATTCATTAAGCCGCCTAAAGTATATACTTTTAATAAAAGTAATTATAATAGATTTTATTATTAAATTACTATCCGTAAAATTTATTAATATACTTTAGTAAATTATAAAATATTTCGAATATAATTCAGTACTTATTATTATATATAAGTGTATAAAATATTCCCTCTTTTTTTTAAATAATATAAAATATAATATTAAATAATAAATTATTATTATAATTTAATAATTAATATTTAATAAATAAAGATTACCCGTAAATATTATCTTTAATTATAATTATAAATTTACTTCCGACTTTTAAAAAATCATATAGAAACTTATTAATATTAAACTTTTTATAATTATAACTTATTATCTTTAAATGAATAGTTAAATTAAAGTTAAAAATTAATAAATCGAGATTATTTTAAACTATTATTATTTTAATAAATTAAAATTATTTTAATTAAATATTATCCCCGCTCTATAATAGAACTTTAACGCCGTTTATTTTTTATAACCGAATTATTATTATATAAACTCCTTTTCGGCGTTATAATTTATAGATCCATTAAAATTATTATAATTAAATAATATAAGATTATTAAAAACTATACCACTTTATATAAGTCCTTATGATAAACCACTTAATATACTATAAACTTTATTATTTCTAAAAATAAAATATCGTTATAATAGTAAATATAAACCTATTTACTTCGATATTATTTTAAAAGTTTACTTTACACTTTATTATAATTATTACCTCCTTAATAAACTATTATATAAATTCTTATAGTAAAGGTTTAACTTATTTATTATTAAACGATATATTAACCGCTTTATATATAAATTTAATTTCCTTCTTAAGTTTAATATTTACCTTATTATTTTTATAATTTACTTTTCCGCCGTTTTAATCAGTAAGGATTTATTTTAGCGAATTAAACTACTATTTAACTTTATCGACGATTTTTAATTTAAATCTAATATTAAAAATAATAATATTTATAAAATCGTAGTAATCCTTAATTACTGTTTATATAAAGATAGTTTTAAATACTTTATTAAGTAAAAAAGATATAAATATAAGCGTAATATATATAAAATAAAATAATAACTTTATTACTTTAAAGATTTTATTAATAAATATTAAAGCCGTAAAGAAGGTAGGTTTATTTCCGCTAAAAAAAGAAGAAAGTTAAGCTTTATTTTAAATTTCCATAATTTATTACGTTAATCGTTATAAGGTTTAATTAAACTATTAAAAAACTCTATAATCGTTTATATAAAATTATATTTATATAGAAATTAATATAATACAATATCCGTTTAGCTATTAAGTAAAGTGATTTAAAAATAAAGCTATTTAGAAAGATTATTAAGGATAATAATATTTGTATTTAGAAGGGGGTATTTAGTACCGGAACGTACTTATTAAATTAAATAAGGATTTTATTACTACTTACCGTCTTTCATAGGGTTTATTTATATAGCCCACCTATAGTAAGGGGTGCTATTTAAAAGGTATTTCTACCTATAGATTCCTATAGTTTACTCTTCACTTAATTTATTACCTTTTTACTATATTATATTACTTTATATCCTGTGTAACCGTAATAATAGTTTATATTTTCAAAACTTCATAAGGCTAGTTAAGTAAACTTTACCTTTTTTTTTCTTTTCCTTAACTTAAACTCCGATAATGAAGTATAGTAATATAGGGAACTCCACTCCGCTACATATTAAAGGCAGGTATAAATTTTAACTCGAATTAAAATCGAACTTATAACCTTTTAACTTCTAGTATCGTAATATAATAAAAAAAAAAGAAAAAACTAAGTCCAAACTAAAAAGCTGCGGTAATAATATGCCCTACTACACTAAAGTACATTCGGTATTAAAAATTTCCTTAAAAATTATAACTTCGGATATACTTATATATATATCCTATAGTACAGTAGTATACGCCTAAGGATCTCTTAATTACTACTTATAATTAAAAAGTAGTAGATTCGACTTTTATATAGGATAATAAAATTAATTTTTTATTAATTATAAAGGGTTAATAAATAATAAAATAGTAGCTTATTTATACTATTATGGTATTAGTAAAAACTAGGCCCGAAGTATTAGAAAGTGTTATTAAATTATAGTATAGTATATCCTACTATATTCAAAATACTGTATACGAAGAATTATTATAAGTTTTCGGACTTCCGATATATTTATATATATCTTAATATAAATATTATAAAAAAGCTATGAAAAGTTATTATATATTATAGAAAGTATATTTAAGTTATAGTAAAAGACTTTTGTATATAAAAAAATATTTATAAAATTCTTCTTAATTTATTATACTTTAAAACTATTAAATTTAATTAATTTTTATTAAAAGAATAGTTTTATTATTAATAAAATATTAAATATATTAACGAATATTATAATCGATAAAATTATTATTCCTATATATTTTAAATATTATAATTATAATTTAAATATAATTATTAACGATATTAATAAAGCCGAAATAATTATAGTCGTTAAAGTAGTTATAATTACCGAAGTAATATCGGAAATTATATTTAAATTTAAATTCGACTTTATTAAAGTATATTTTACTTTAACTTTATATATTTTAAAGTACTTAAAATATTAAAGTTATATCTATGAAACGTAGAAGGATATTATATTTATCGAAAGAAATAAAAAGATAGTAATAAAAAAAATTATTTAAGAAATTAGAATATTAAGGGTATAATTAATAGTTAATAAAAAAGTAATCGTTTATAATTAAAAGGAAGTAACGTTAAATATTAAAAGATATTAAAGGATATTAAAAGATATTAAAAATTAAGTAATAAATAAATATAGAGATCGGTTATATATTATTATAATATTAAATACCTATATTATAAGTTAAATACAGACCTATAAAGTAACTAAAACCAACTACTCCACCTATTCGACCCTTATATTCCCCCTACTCGCGAGGACCTAAGTCCCTACGGGCAGCTTATTTATACTATAACCCTCCGTAAATTAATTGTATAACTTTGACCTCCCGGGCATTAACGGTTTAAAAGTAATTATAATTACTTTAAATTATATTTCCTTTAAAAAAACCAACTTTTAAAAATCTTATAAGGTATTAAAGTTTAAATATATTATAAAATAAGCCCTATAGTATAATAAATAGCGTTTATAATAAAGGGAGGGTAGTAAATTTCGGGAAGTAAAATAAAGTAGTTTTCGTCTTTTAAAAAGGTTTTTACTAAAATATAATACCTTTACGATTTATATAGTTACCTTCGTTAATTATATAAAAGAGTATATAGCTTTATATTTAATTATATAGTAATATATAAGTCTTATGATTAATAGTTTTAAGTTAATATAATATTTCTTTTTTTAAAAAAAAAGTAATACTATAATTTCTCTTATTAATATTTTAAAAAGGTTATTAAAGTAGTAGTATATACTTAATAATACCCTCTATATTCTAATATAATATAATAGTAAGATATACCGATATTTGAAAGTTAAATGTAACTATAACGATAATAATAGATTTCCTTTTTAAAATAATAGTAAAAGGCTTTTATTATAGTAAAAGGACTTAATTATAGTTCTAATTAATTTAAAAGAAAAACTCTTCGGTAATATAATAAATAAATAAAGTTTTGTATAAATGTTATATATAATATACTATTTAGTAAAATATAATATTTCGATAGTTTTCATTTATAAAATACTTTTAACGTACTTATATTATCCTTAATTTTTTAATTTCTTTTAATATAAAACGACTTATTACCCCGGAAGTATTTTATCCTCCATTAAATTTTAAAAGAAAAACAAGATCCTTTTTAAAGGCTTTAAAAATATTATTAATAATACCGAGAGCTTTTAAACGGAGTAGGATAATAATATAAAACTTTCCTTTTAACTATAAATTATTATACAATATATTAAATGCTTCAATATCGTCGACTTTTTTACTTAACTACTCGCCACTTAACTATTTACTAAGAAGGTTATTATAATTTATAAATAATAATAATTCTTAGTTTATTAGTTTATATAAAAAGTAATAAGTATCGTATAGATATAATATCTTACGATTATTATAAAAGTAATCTCTTTATAGTTATTAATATTATATTAAATTAACTATTCCTATTAAATATTTTTAACGATAATTACCGTTAAATATTATATATGCTATATTTACTCCACGATTTTCTCCCTTTAATAATAAACCTCTTTTTATATATCGTTATTATTATTATCTTAAATATATTAATTTACATTTAATTTAGGATCTATATCTTTTTAACTAAAGTATAAAGTATTTTAAATTAACTTTAATTTAATTTATCGAAGTTTATTTAAATAATTTATTAAATTCGGGATTTTATTTTCTTTTATTTATTAAGTAATTTAAAAATAAGTAATATTTTAAAGTCGGCGAATATTAGTTTTTTATTTAAATAGTAGAAAGTTAAATAAATATATCGCTTAATTATCATTAATCGATTAACTATATATATTTAATATCTTAATTATATTTATCGAAAATATTAACTAAAGTAATTTACTTTAAGAAAGTTTTTAGTATAAACTAAATATTTTAATTAAAATATAAAATAGGGAAAGAGATTTAAAGATAAAAGAGTAATATATTTAATAAAAACGGTTTTTTTTATTTTTATTAATATAGAAATTATAATATTATAAAGTAATTTATTAATCGGTAAGGGAATTATTAATATAATAATAAATAATATAATAAAGGAAGCGTTTAAAAACTTTAAACTATATCGTTATATTATATATATTAGTAAATTTAACGATTAAAAGCTGTATATATATAATAAATATATTATATTATAAAATATAATTTTAACCGATAATACCGGAACTATAAAGAAAACTAACGCCGGGTATAATATTATAAAAGAACTTTTTTTTAAGAAATTATTTTCTTCTAGGATATATAAATAATAATAATACTTTACCTTCGCTAAAATACCCTTTACTTAAAGGAATTACTTTATAAAATACTCTATCTTTATCTAATAAAATATTTAATACAGTTTTTATTTATCCGGTCGCCTACCCCTTCCAGTAGATACATTATATTCTACTTTACTCTTATATTATTATTATTTTACTCGTGGGGATTTAGGTCCTCGTAAGTAGGGGGGACGTAAGGGTCGAGCGGGTAAAGTAATTAGTTTTAATTACTTTATAGGTCTATATTTAATTAATATTATAAACTTTATAATATTATAATAATATAACCGATATTAATATTTATTATTATTTATTTATTTAATATTTTCCGACATCCTCCGATATTATCCGATATTCTTTAATATCCTTTAATATACTCCGAAATCATTATTCTTTTCCGACTATATTCGATTATTTCTTTATTATTTAATTATAATATAATTTATATTTAAACTTTATTATTAGTTTAATTTATTTCCTTATAATCTTTTTATATTATCATAACCTTTTAATATTTTTTAATATTTATATAATACATTTATTATACAGAAATTTACTAAATAAATAAAAAAAGATAATAAAGCTTATTTATATAAAGTTAATTAATATATTAAATAT
>MU864136.1:0-13152 GCA_033296885.1 Triangularia verruculosa | reverse complement strand
ACCTTTTTGGCTGCTTTAAAGTATAGCTTTGTATATAGTAAAAACTTTAAAAAGCCCACACATTTTTAACATCATAGGACCCTTTAAAATTGGTAAATGCGCCCCCCCCCCCCCCCCCCCCCCAAACTCATGTATTGAACCGCTATTTTTGTGCTCTAGGTGTGCCACGGTATGTATGTACGCTCTAAGACGAATCTCGACATATTCTTCGAACAAATATTTACCGGGGATCAATGTGAGGGTTCTCTGCAGCGGCCGCTCTTCCTTTTGTTTGTTCGAGTCCATATCAAAGTGTGTGAATGGATGGGCATGTTTCAGCCCTAGGGGGTCAACGTCAGGCTCGGCTAGTTCTGTGGCGCTCCGTCCCTATTTGCAGATGGTGTGAGTGGTGGATAGGTGTGTTGAGGATGTCCGGTGATGGTATGTATCGGCACATCGACATCCACGCGAGTGGCCGGTCAATAAAACTGTCCGACGATGATGAACGAACCGTCGGTCCATCGTAACCTCAACACTGGTTGCTTACCGGCATCGATGTCAAAGACACACGGGCATACGTACAAACAATGACAGACAGTAGAACTGTACATACCTACCGACTTTACACGCCAACACCCAAGTCATACATGATAACCCCCTTGGTGAGGTTGGACCCAACACGGTGAAGGCATAAACTCATGAATTGGAGGGCCACATCTCGAAGAATACATCCCTTTTCGACTTGGAAAAGTCCCCATTCAATGGTGTCAACGATAGTCTATTATGATGACGCCCTCTCTTCCCGTCAAGGGGTGCCTGGATAACTCCCTTCCTCGCCCAATCATTCGCTGCTTCGTGTGTCTTCTATCCATCTGCATATGTTTACTTTCCCTTTTCAGCCATCCCCCAGGACACGATGGCGTACAGCAAGCAAAGAGAAAACAAGCATGTTGAAGGCAAGGTAAGAGTGTACACGTATACCCATGGTATTGTACCAACAACAGTTGCAAGATGGAACCCAAGAAAGGCCCGCATCCCCCCAAGAAACCTTTCCGTCACATTTCGACATTTCCGTAAGGTGTTACCGTTGCCTCTGCAGTAGTTTGAGAAAGAACGATTGAACCACCCCACCTTGCATTGCTTTTACCGCCGGGTGGCGGAAAACGGTTTAGTCTCCGCTCTGAAACCTCGAGACATGGGGGGAGAGACACACATATTCTAGAAGCGGCGCAGAGATAGCAGCAAAGATGATGAGTTTCTTGACGCGAGGGTGTGGCGTAGTACATACACACATTACGTCCCCCCCCCCCCTCACCCGCATAACCACTAATTCAGTTGCAGCTCTAGCTCACCGTGGCCATACCACACTCGATAACCGCCGTAACGGTCATTGCCGTTCTTTCTTTTAAGTTTGTCGAGGCCCCGCCCGTAGTGCTGACATTTCCTTAATCCCGAAAGCAGATGGACCAGTCATATCTCACATTCTGTAACGGGAGAAAAGAGAGTGCGCCTTAAAGCTTCGATCGTGATATGTAGGCTGACACTGGGGTCATTCAAAACTGTCGTTCAACGCCTTGCCTTGGCGATAATAGAGATGCCGAATTTCTTTGACTGGACTGCCTACCTGACCTATGTACCTATCTATAGGGCAAGTAGGAAGTCGATAGTATCCGAGACTCAGATTCGGGGGTCAGGAACACGACAAGAGTTGTGGCTTAGAACCGTACATATCGCGAATTAAGACCTAAAGAACGGCGCGTAACAAGATCTTTACATGGAAGCCTCGTCGAATAAGAGGGGTGTACCTACAATGAAACCGGGCGAGTTGGCTTGCGGTGGAGAGGATGGCCTAAGACAAGCAAGAAGAAAGGATTGCTAAACAAGCTTGTCGGTGATGCCAAACCCGTGGCAACCAACCCCTGTACGCCATGTGCGATCCCGTCTCTTGTTAGTCGTCGCCGCCGCCGGCCTTCACCGGCCGGTGGCTGATAACCCTGTCGGCTCTAATGTGATCTACCAGAACTTCCATCTCTAGGTCTAGGAAGAGGAGGTGGCGGCCAAGCGAGAGGTGGCATGCGGCGGCGCTATTCCTGGTATCTCGACATGGGAAGAGAGAGAGACAAGGCGATTGTTGGCGGCCTTCTCCGCTTGTCCATGGTTCTTGGGATGTCTTGTCTCGCAGGTAAGAGGATTTTGCGTGCGCGGCCTGCCGTGGTGGCCTGTATCATGAGGCGGATTTTTCGACCTGGTAATTACCGCGAAGTGGCTGGGGACTCATGGCACTCCAGGACAAGAACATCCTCCCGTGACGGACTGATGATAGGCAACTTGGCGCCCGGAGCTGCGCCGTAGACCTCGCCCATACATGACGGTACCTGATGGTCCAAACAGTTGCGCAGAAATTCAACATTTGCGGACTTGTAAGAACTATTACACTGGCTGACTGATGTATTGCGACGGAAAGACGGGACGGCTAGAAAACGAGAGTGGTGAAGATAGCATTGACCGATGACGGGAGAGCAATACCAGGCTGCAAGGTAGGCAGACGGAGGCCCAGACGGGTGGCAAGGATAGGTAATGATAATGATGAAAGACGAAGCAGCCGACCAAATTGAGTTTGTGGGTGGCATTCTGAGTTCTTGTGTCGGGCAAGTGCGACCAAGCCACCTCCACCAATCCTTTGGCCCCCCCGAAGACATGGGGAAGGCAAGGGGCTAAGGGGCTCACTGCCAATCCATGTCTGATCCAAGAGTAGAGTCTTGGGGCGGAGTGTCCGTGTTGTGATACACCAAGAGCCTTAATATATTTGTACTATTTGTATGCGATCGAAGTCAATATGTGGAAGATGCGACAAAAAACACCCATCTAACGATGAAAATGCCGGAAGCTCTCTTGAAATAATCATATTACAAACATTTTCACGTAACATTAATAGACTTGCTCAGAAGTAGGCTTTGCATCATTCTTTTCTTGTTCCGGCGGTGCAACTTGCCATGACATGGCTGGATTTCTTGCCAATCCTTCTGCCTTTAAACAGCTTCTCCGCCGGTTACCTTACTCACTTTCCGCTAATCCAAACCTTCACTCATGCTTTTCTTTTCCGGCCATAATCAGGTACCCAATGTTATGATATTACCTGCCTGACCATCCAACCAGAACCCAACCCGAAAATTACCCATTTCATTACTATGTGCGCCGAAATATATTGGTGGGGTATTTCATAAAAAAGCAATAACCGCAGAAACTCAAAGGCTTCCTAGAAAAAAAGACATATACTTCGTTCAAACAAACAATCTGCCCATAAGAATGACAAAAGTGATGGCATACCAACAATATTACGCTCGCGTCTGCAGACTAGGTAATTCTTACAACAACTGACGGCGTGTCGGTCTTCCCGTGTGCGGCACACTAATTAGCATCAATGGTAGGAACAAAAGTGTAGTTGAAGTCGATCAAGCCGTCCAGCATCCAATGCTGAGGATCCCAGACATCGTAGGTGGTGTTGCCGCCGTAGTTTAGACCGTCGAGAAGAGTACCGCCGCCGCCAAGGGCAGAACCGCCTGCGCTTGGTGTAAGGGCGCCGTTCGAGGTGGTGATCCCCAGGTTGGCGGGGATGCTGTGCGGTGGAGGAGCTAAAGTGGTGTCGAGATGAGTCGAAGAGGCTGATGATTCATTAGCTGAATCAGGATTTGTAGGTTGCTTCAGAGCTACCAAGGATATCTTAGCTTGGAGCGTTACGGTAGGGGAGGGAAAATGAGCAAGGACAGACAAAGACAAGAGACAAGAGAAAACAGTAACTTACCATCAAGCGTGCCTCGACCTCTCGCTTGGTATTCCTCTCGCCAGTGCCAAATGGAGTCGAATACCAAGCTCATACTATGACGGCATCGGACCTTTAGCTGCAAGCTGTCGTCGATTTCTGGATTGTCGTTGGCCTGGAATGAGGGGCTGATGGCGTCAATACGAGCACCGTTCCAAATCTGCACCATCAATTCGGCCAACCGCCAGTTCAAATCATTCTGAACCACGCTGGTGGTCCTGATGGCTCGGATGGCCCCGTGGAAGAGATTCCGGCCTCGCTCAAAGTCGATTTGCTTGGCGAAAAAGGAGCGCATGAGTTTGAGCAAAGCAAACCCGGCCGCAACCAACATTTGCTGTATATAGTTGGTGGCATACTGAAGGAAGTATTGGTCGCGGACTTGGTACTGATACTCTTGGGGACATTGTGGGTCGCCATCCATAATGTAGTCAAGATAGCTGGTAGTGGCCCGCCAGAGAGCCATCAGATCGTCTAGGTAGGCCGGCGTTTTACTAGAGTCAAAAAAGCCGGCCAAGCGCAGATGAAGGCCTGCCGCTCTGAGGTGAATATTAATGACGGGTGAGAGGTTTTGTGACAGAATGGAAGCTTGGAGTTCGTTGAACTCGCGACGATACACGCGCATCAGCATGGCACGGTGCTCGTCGCCTGCGACACCTCTGGGGTCGCTGGCATTGCTATACATCTCTTTGGACACCTTGTCACAAAAGCGTTCGATTTGTAGCCTGGCCTCCAGCTCGGGCCCCAAAGAGAAGAGCCCTGATTCGCCACCCCGAACAGCCAGCGTCCAGTCATACAGCGTCGAAGCCGGCTGACCATATCCCGTGCCAATCGTCTGTGCTACAATGTTGCACACTGCCCAAGTCTTGATACGGTCATGCAGGCCATCGTTGTTGAGCTCGATGGCGACTCGAGAAAAGTCGTTGATGTGGTTGGGCCGGTGCAGGCCGATACCGGTAGCAATCTTCATCAGCACCCCGCAAAGAATATGTGTAGGATCGGATGATGTCGTGCTGGTAGGCAGCGGCCAAGTACAGAGCAGACATAACGCCTTGACGACATAATAGCTTTGTGGTACCTCCCCGATTGTCGTCCAAAGATATCTCGTTAGGGGACCCGAGAGTTTTGTGAGGATGGTGGGGTCAGGCAGAAACCTCCTGCTCGCAACGGCGACGATGGACCAATATAGTAACGGATGTTGCTGATAGTATTGATCTGGCGTTTGGTTGGGGTTCAGGAATGGTAGGAATGGATGATAGTAGCTGAAGAATTGGTTGAATAGAAGATTTTCATGCTCCTCTGTGATTCGGAAGTCGTCGAGCTCGCGAGCAATACGAGGTATCGTATACGAGCCACCCCTTTTGAGGTGCAGTAGGGAAGACACTGCTTCATCAGAGCCCATCAAGGACGGGTTGCGGGTATGCGTGTACTGGCTGGCAACAACGGGGGACTGCAGCTGCGAGTGGATAGTCTCATCATCGTCCTCGACCGTAAAGCCCTGGGCTTTCGCCGCCTGCACGGCACGACGCAGTTTGTCTATCTCCTTCTCCATCTCGGCATGCTTTGACCTTTTGCCAATGCGCTTGAAGTTGGACTCGATCTTGCACTCCAGTTTAAGGCGGTTGCACCTGGAGCAGCCCTGAAAAGGATCCTGAACGACATCGCAGCGCAGCTGGGTGGGGAGAATACGCAAACAGAGGTTAGTTGAGAACAAACGGGCTCCTGCGAGACACCAAACATCAAACAGATAACGGGGGGTTGCACTCCGGAGACCGGGCCGGAGAACGGAGAGAACCGGCCGACAGCCAAAGTATAAGTTAGGGGCATGTAAACAAGTGGACTCGGACCAGACTCGGCACCGGCCCCGGGTTGGCGGTTGAATGTGGATGGGGTGATGACTCGAACACGCCGAAGATGGGAGTAAGCGAGATGCTTTCTTACCTTCTGCTGACGGCACTCATTACAGGCACGCTTGACACCGGGGAGGCGGCGGCCCTTGGCCTCGGGGGAGGCATCACCACGCTCGGCAGCATGCCCGTGTTCGTCTTCCTGGTCGTCGTGGTCATGATCCAGCAGACTAGCCGGGCTGCTGTCGATGATGCTCCGTTTCCGCTTGTGAGGACCAGCGCCGTTCGCGCCATGGCTCCGCATGCCAGCCGCAAACTCGGGGCTTTCCATGGTGCCGGCAGATCAGGTCTGGTCGATGTCGGCCCAATCCAACTTCACTTAAGGCGACCCAAGGCCTCGATAGCAAGCAGCAAGGCAGGCAGTGGTGTTCCAGGTGGTCTCGGGTGGTGTGGGGGGGGGGGTTCAACGTCGGTGTAATCAGGCGATCAAGCGTGTGTGGGCTCCCAATCGGCCGTGACGGAACGGGACGTATCCAGATAGGCTGTTGGCCGCGGCAAGTAACAAGACTACCGCAGTCTACGGGCAGACGGGTGGTCTAGGTGGTCCGGTCTCGCGCGTTGCGATGTGGGAGTTCTGGAGGTGAAAAGCCCGATTTACGGAAGGCTGGTGAGTCTCTGCCCGCCAAACCTTTCCTTGCATGGGCGGGGACTCGAAACGAGCGGGGGAGCTTCAGCACAGATTTTCAAGAGTGCGGGGACAAAATGCGCTTTTGATTGGCTGGTTGAAGTTCAAAGGGGATCCACATCGGCTGGCCTCACCCTGGCAACTGCGACAGGCACAACACGTCCAACACGCATGGCGAGCTTGATGACTCGGTCGGTGCCTCCACGTGTGCTTCAACGGGCCTTCCATGTCGCCATGTCTATCGCTGAAGAGTCGTGCTTGTCGTTGGCGATAATTTGTGGTACGTATCACCGCTCATCTCAGACAGCACACTCTTGACACACAGCAACACAGAGAAACACAGCAGTTGTCAACGACATATGGTGCCTCCACGCCATGTCTCTGCCAAGGATCACTCATGCGTCAGGTCCCTCATTCAGCCCGATTCAGTCCAGTCCCCGTGGTGATGGAACGGTTTGGTTATCAACCCTAACCCTCTTGTCTCTGGGAACCGTTCGTGTCTTGGGCAACTGCCAGCGGTTTCAGCCTACATCACTGTTATAAACGGACAACAGAGCAGAACTGAGCGCTGATTGAAGCTTTTGCGTTTCAATGATAAATTCAGGACCAGATGAACCTTCGGACCACGGCTCCTCCGCAAGGCTGAAGTGGGTAATCAATAGCTTCGTTTCTTTTCTTACTCTTCCCGAAAGGGAAGCTATTTGGCTGTCTTATACAATTAGCGGCCGGTGACGGCGATCGCCAGCTCTGGCGCAACGCTTTGTGAATTAGCGTTCATCCACCACGCAAAACGGTCTTTGGCGTTAGACTGTTTGCCTGCTGCAGTGGTTTCTTCCTGTGGTCACATTGCCTGCTGGACTTGGTTCCAATACCTGGCTAGGTATATATTCGACTCTTGGGTCTGGATACAACAAGTCTAAATCGTCACAGCGGTCAAATACCAGGATTATGGGAAATTGCTCTCAGTTCTACACTCAGGGAATCCATTCATTTGCACGCCACTCCAACGCATATCTGATTCGTTTACCGCTGATTACTTCGGTTCTGTCAAGCCGCCGTCTCCTGGCATCAAGATGTGTCCTATTCCGGACAACTTTGCTTGCTGCATGATATTTTGACAGGTATTGATCAACTTCTCTCATCACCGTGTGCTTCGTCAGCCTCTCGGCAACGATGTAGGTTGCATCCACCATCAATCAACAGGCACACACATGGGATAGGAGCCCCCGGTCAACCTGTTGTCTGTCATGATGGTGATGGTACAATCTTAACGCAAGGCTCACGTTGAGCGGTGTTGCAGTGGCGGCCGCCAGTCGCTATCGTTCTTCGGCCGTGTTCAAAAACAAATGTCCTCAGATTGACAGGATGTCACAACGCGGTCAAATGAGAGGCAGATTTCAGGCAGGAGTGGACCTCAGCTTAGGGATGAAAATGACAGCCACAGTTCCATAACCTCCTTTCAAGAGGCCCCTTTCTTTAGGCTCTAGCTCTGTAGCTACCCTGGGAGTGTTCTTGTGCTTGGGGAGTTGCAGCGAACAAAACATGCTCAACGGCGACCTTTGCAAATCACTAGTTCTTCTGGCGTCTCGGCGCGTCTCGATAGCCGCCAACGGTTTCGAGATGAGGGAACCAACAGCTGACCTGCGGCAATATGCATGTTGGCCCAGAGCATCGACCATCACACACGTGGATTTGCTGTTGTACTGACATTGGTACCGGTACATCCGCCAGCTGGACACCAATACATATGACAACGAAATACACTCAGGCTCCAACTCGCACCCACCTCCCCTTGTATGAAGTCGATTCGTGGAGGGTTCCTGCAAGCCAGGGCATTCTGCATGCATTAAGGGGCCAGACCGTGGTTTCGTCTCCTAGGGCTGCGTTCTGTCTGTCTACCAATCGCTGCGCACCCGCTCAGGCGGCGGAATTCTCTACATATCGGTTACTTATCCAACAAGTTAATCGGCTGGGCTATCGACCATTGGACAGCAGCAACAGAAGATCATGGCAAAACAGGAAAAGTCTCCGACCCGCCCTGGATGTAGCATAGCTCCGCTAATATTCTCATATCCATCTCTCGGTGTGGCCGGCGGAGGAACCGTTCCTGGATCCTTGCCATACTGTGTAGTAATATTCACTGAACACGGTGTTGATGTGGTGTGTCGGCCCCCTCCACAATATTTCGCCCGGTCAAGTTCATAACAGCCCCAAGTATCACTCATCAAACCGGGTGTATCAGGATATGGGATGCTGGCAGGGGGAACCAGGTGCGGCAAAGGCAGCATCAACTGTCCCAGTAATGATATTTCGGGCACCAAACTTTGTGATGGCCGACTGTTACCCCCCGATGGCGACTGGGTTTCGCCAATCGGTAAAATCGGTGAAGAAAGTTGATTGAAACTAGGAAGACACGGGCTGGAACTCTGCTTGGAAGTCATACAAGCAACAACATTATACCTTCCGAATACCTACTATTAAACTTAGGAACTTGAGGGTACCTTGAATTCTCTGTTAACAGCTTCATTTCGATATGTGATGAGCAAAGCGACAGGGCTGAAGGGTCATGAAATCTTAAGTTGGTGAGCCAATAAGTGAAGAATCGGGTCGTTATCAAGTAACAAGGAGCAGCCCTGGCGGCTCGTGGCAACTAGGATAGCGGAGAAACAGCTTACCTGAAGTCTATTGTTACGGGAATTCAAGTTCCATTGGCAGTTTTCCTCGAGTCTTGTTGCAATAGGAAAGGCCTGCAATGGTATAGTGCTCGTCACCAGATGTCATGGAGCTTGGTAAAGTTCAGTCGTGCCAGCTTTCATTACGCATCATAGGATACTGAAATGACACGCGCAGATTGGATCGCTATGATGATCATAGGGACATTTTGGTAAATTCACATCTGATACTCGTCCGGTGAGACAACTGGTAATTGCCCCTTTTTTCATATCAGGAGGTGGCGCGAGCTTGCTTATCAGCCACATCGACCGAAAAGCTGTGGCTGGAGCTCTTGGTCATCAATGACGTTGCACGCCAGATCCAAATGGAAAAAGCTGAAGTTCAACTGTTGCGCCCAACACGGCACGATACTGTCACTACTAGCTTCAAAATGGGAGGTGCAAGCTCTAAACCAGCACAGAACGCTGTGCGCAAGTTTCCGACCAGAGCTCCAGGAACAGCGACCCCTTCTGCGCTCAAGGCCGCAAGAACACCAGCTCCAGAACCAGCACCAGCGCCATCACCAGCATCTCAAGCGCAAGCGCAAGTCCGAGCACCACCTGTTACGCCTCAATCCGCACCACGGCCATCTGTCACCAAGAATGAGTGTCAGTCCCGTCTTTCCAGTGAACTTCCAGACAAAAAAGCCTCCTGCTAACATACCATCTAAAGCTGCGCGCCGGCCCTCTCTAACACCAAAGCAAGACTCGTACTCCGTAAATCCTGAAAAGACACTCTCAGACTACCCAACAACCGACTTTGCCTCCCGGCTAAAGCAAATGGGCGTTGCTCAACCGAATCCAACATACTCCCCTTCCTCAACAGCATCGCCGCTCGTCGACGCTTCGGGCATCTCCCAGTCCATCTCTGGTCCTCTATTTCCTTCCGCCAAAAACAACCCTACTCTAGGAGCGCTAGAAGCTCGCAGAAGACTAGAGGAAAAGGCAAAGGTGGAGATGGAGGATTGGGGCAAGTCCTCTCATCAAGGAAAGGAGTTCTTGGACATCGGCACCATCAAGAAGATCTTCGTGTTAAGGGACCAGGGCGAATCGGAGCACGTCATTGAGGAAAGGCTGGGGCTGAAAAAAGGGGTAGTAGGCAGACTTGGGAGGGATTACCTCTCTATAGCCTCATAAATCGTCTTCTTGGGAAGCGGATAGCTGCATTACGTCCTGCTCTTGCTGGAGCAGCGATAAAGACCTCTCAAGACTCTTGTTGTAAGACTAGAACCAAAGACCGAAGAAATTCAGGATCTCTTCATGTACAATACCATTCGATACCCCATCCTTGAACCGGCTCACATCACCAAGCACAATGTCCACCGTCCACTCTCAAGTCAGCTCCCGTCATGAAACTGCTCGCGTCGCTCAACAAAAAGATAGCCGCGCCTCTGTACTCTTCCGGATAGCTCAGCCTCTTCAGCATATTTGCATCCGGCCACGCAGTCCTCCTCTCAGGGAAAGCGTCGAACAATCCTGCCGTCATCGCCGTCACGATATATCCCGGCGAGAGGGAGTTGACTCTGATGCCATGCTCTCCCCATTCAGCAGCAAGGTTTCTCGCCAACTGCAGAACAGCAGCCTTGGAAGCGTTGTACGCCCTGTTATTCAGCCTGTTAGCGTATTGTTCCCCAAGATATCTCAGCACGTATGTAGTAGACTCACGGGCAAATCAACCCCCTGTTCGCCACCGTCCCGCTCATACTCCCAATCAGCACCAGACTCCCCCTCTGTTTCCGCTTAATCATCTCCCTGGCCACCGCTTGCGCAGTCATAAACACGCCCGTGACATTCACCCCGAGCATCCTGTCCGCATCCTCCTTTGTGTACTCCAGCGCAGAGGTCTCCTGCTGTATTCCCGCCGCCGCAATCAGGCCGTTGATCTTGCCTTCCTTTTCCGCGATGCCGCCCACGATCTCGCCGAGGGCCGTCTGATCGCGGACGTCGACTTGGTGGAAGGAGAGCCTGTCTGGACCGAACTGCTTCTGGACGGCGAGGAATTCCGGTGTGGGGGAGAGCTGGTCGAGGGCGTGGACGGTGGCGCCGGCTTCGAGGAGGCCGGTGGCTTGGGTCAGGCCTACCCCGCGAGCGCCGCCGGTGATGAGGACGACGCGGTCTTGGAGGGAGAATAGGTGGTTGAAAGGGGGTGAATAAGGGGGTTGGGTGAGGTCATAGTTGGGGGCTGGGGGCGAGGATTTCACAATGGGGGTGGAGGAGAATGATCTGGTGGGTTGGAGAGGGAGGTTTGCTGTTGGCTGGCGAGGAATGGAGGTTTTGGTGAGTGAGAGTGCAGGACATAAGGTGGTGAATCTGGCTGCTGCTCTTATGGCAGTTCTGGGGAGGAGTGAGGTCATTTTCTGCGGCAGCTCTTGAGCGATGCCGCCTCCTTTACAGATGTTGTATGCTGGAGGTGTTTTAAGAGGATTCAATGAACAAGAGCGGCAAATTTATCGGTTGTCAGTGGATATGCAGTTGATGACAGGAACGACCAAGGGAGCTTGTTATATAGAATGTCTTAGGGCAAGTGCTGCATATCACGAGTCTATCTGATAAGGTACACATCCACATTATACGCCATTGCTGGTGGTCACCTTTCTCCTTCAGATCCCCCCTCAGCCCCTGTCTGCCATCCCGAGTCGATGCTAAAGACTGCGATCTAAAGTCCGAACCGGCGCAACCTAGCATTGTGCAGCAGCGAGCGTCGTGTCCTGCAGCCGGTGAGATCGTTCCCTGAGCCGGTCAACCTGGATTCAACCATGCCCACCCATTCAGCTCCAATAAGACGACGTCTGAACCGTATCGAGAGCCGTCGTAGCACGCAATATCCAATATGGTTGCCTCCCTCCACGGCCACAGCATCGAGGTGCAGATTCGAGACCGCGCAGCTACCGCCGATCATCTTCGTGTGGGGAAGTGTCTGGGCCAGAAATGGGGCTGCGACGGGTTTTCCTGTTGGGGAAGGGCCGAGAGATATCTGGGCGCATGGCATAAGTTGCCCGGCCTCAGCACACGACATGATGTTGACTGATGGTAGGATGACGCTGACCAGTGATTCCGGGCCCCGCTCGCACAGTCGATGTCGAAAGTGGCAGAGAGCGGAGCTATAGCTGCAGCAACTTGAGAAAGAAGCTAGAGGGGTGTGATCCTCAGCAACGTTCTTCTATCACAACTCGTCCCGATCGAGCGGCGTACATTTCAAAGTGACAGGTCAATATGCACGAGATGCACCTTGATAAATCCCGAACCAGGTCCCAGTCGGTCCAGATCGCGGCAAGCTCCCTGTACAGCCGCGCCTATTGGCTCTCTGTCAGCGAGCTGGGTTACTCTCAACCACCATCACATCTATCGAGAGTCGGCTGCGAATGGAGGGGATTCTGCCCCTCCGATTTGACAACTGTGCTTTCTCTGTCCCTCGAGGCATGCCTGGAGTGAAACAAGAGAGCAACAGCCGGCTCGCGGCTTGAGCCGGATGTTGTCCTACCCAACATTGAGACAATGTCTATGTACACCACCGGAAGGATGAAGCCGCACCCGCTATGATTCCCGCCCTGACCACTTATCTGGTGGTACCACACCTTCTCGGCAGCTGTATTCTCTGTCCCACCACATTCGAAATAGAGCTTCTTTATTCCCGAGACACGAGCTTCAGAACTCTCGCCCCAGTTCCCGGTATTTCCGCGAAACATTCACCGAAAACTCCATGGAGGAGTTCGGCCGCCAAGCCCCGAACCCCCGCTTTGGCATGCCGGGTAACGTAACCGTGGTCCAGTAGCCAGCTCGCGGGGGGTGACTAAATCTTGGCGAGGGGTAACTAAGTGGGACCTGGGCTGCATATGCTCCGCATATGCATATGAAATATAAGTTTAAAAGAGAATAATTATATTTTAAATCTTTATTAATTTAATATAAAATTAAAATTTATATAATATTATAATACATAAAATATATTATTAAAAAAAGAATATTTTTTTTAAAATTTAATAATATTATATTTTATTATTTTCATATATAATATAATTGTTTGCTGCGTTGCCCTATAGGTCTGTAATACAGAGCCTACAGGGGAGCTACAGCGAACTATGCGCTTGTAGCAGTGCGTAGCGGAAGCAGAAG
>MU864135.1:0-13297 GCA_033296885.1 Triangularia verruculosa | reverse complement strand
TTGGTAGGTCTTAGGTTACGCTAGACCTATAATAGTATAGTGCCAAGGTTAGGCTTGGCCGGCACCTCAACACCTGGGTCTTACCCGGCACCTATAATGTGCCACACGTTAACAGTTATATATAATTAAGAAGAAGTAACGTTAAATATCGGAAGATATTAAAGGATATTAAAGGATATTAAAGGATATTAAAGGATGCTGGAGGATATTAAAGGATGTTGGAGGATATTAGAGAAATAAAGTCGGTTGTGTTATTATAATATTATAAAGCTTATATTATTAATTAAATATAGGTCTATAAAGTAGTTGAAATTAACTACTCTATCCGTTTAACCCTTACGTCCGCCCTACTCGCGAGGACCTAAGTCCCTACGAGTAGTTAATTTATAATATAAGTATATAATATTATATTACGTTTTAAAAGAAACGAAGTTTTAAAAAAAAGGTTCTTTAATAATATTATATCCGGCGTTAGTTTTCTTTATAGCCCGGTATTATTGGTTAAAGTTATATTATATAATATTACGTAATATTAAATACTTATTATATACTTATTATATATATATAGTTTTTAATAATCGAGCTTAATACTATATGTAATATAACGATATAATTTAAACCTTTTAAACGCCTCCTTTATTATATTACTTATTACCGCGTTAATAACTCCCTCGCCGACCGGTAAGTTGCTTTATAACGTTATAACTTCCGTATTAATAAAAAAAAAGGACTATTTCTATTACATATACTATTATTTTACCTTTAATTCTCTTTTATTTTATACTTTAATTAAATAGGTCCTAAAAAAATAAAAATAAAAAAAGGGTCTTTAATAATACTATATCCGGCGTTGGTTTTCTTTATAGCCCGGCATCGTCGGTTAAAGTTATATTACATAATATTACGTAATATTACGTACTGATTATATAATATCATATAATATTATATATTTATTATATACTTATTATATATATACGGCCTTTAATCGTCGAATTTAATAATATATATAATATAACAATATAACTTAAACTTTCTGAACGCCTCCCTTACTATCTTATTTATTACTATATTAATAACTCCTTCGCCGATTAATAAATTATTTTATAATATTATAACTTTTATATTAATAAAAATAAAAGAACCGTTTTTATTAAATATATTATTTTTTTACTTCTAATTCTCTCTCTTTATTTTATATTTTAATTAAAATACTTAACTTTTATTAAGAACTTTAGTAAAGTAAATTACTTTAATTAATATTTTCGATAAGCGTAATTAATATATTAAATATATATAATTAATCGATTTATTAATAACTATAATTAAATAATATATTTATTTAATTTGTTACTATTTAAATAAAAAGCTAATATTTACTAATTTTAAGATATTATTTATTTTTAAATTATTTAATAAGCGAAAAAAAAATTCATAAATTTAATAAATCGTTTAAATAAATTTTGACGGGTTAAATTAAAGTTAATTTAAAATACTTTATTATTTTAATTAGGAATATATAGATTTTAAATTAAACGTAAATTAATATATTTAGGATAATAATAATAATAATAACGATATATGGAAAGAGGTTTATTATTAAAGGGAGAAAGTTATTAAGTAAATATAGTGTATATAGTATTTAGCGGTAATTATTATTAAAGATATTTAATAAAAATAGTTAATTTAATATAAGATTAATATTTATAAAGAAATTATTATTTTTATAATAATCGTAAGATATTATAATTATATAATACTTATTACTTTCTATATAACCTAATAAACTAAAAATATATAATATAATAATATAGCTTAAACCTTCCAGACGCCTCCCTTACTACTTTACTTATTAACGCGCCGATAATTTCCTCGCCGACCGGTGAGTCACTCTGTGGCGCTATAACTCCTACATTAGCAGAGATAAAGGGACCGATACTTTAATTAAAATAACGTACTTTATAAGCGAGTGGCGAATATAAGCGAGTGGCGAATCTTCAACTACCCTACAACAACTATTCTTAATTGCAATATAACAATATTAAGAACCAACGATAATTACATTAGAAGCAGCTGAATCAGATGCTTCTATAGCCTCCTGGCAAGTGCGGGCATTATGGCCAGGCTTGCCGCACACACCACAGCACCGAACCTTCGTACGATCCCCCCCTACACCACTATTACCCGGCTGCGTTTCTTACACTCCCTCCCCACCTATAGCCCCCTGGCCCAATACCTCCTGTACATCCTATATAGTAAGTGACCCTCTAAGCTACACACGTATTCTTTTGGCTCTCCGGTGTTTACTTAATGCCTCGTTAGCCTTACGGAGCGAAGTATTCTCTGACCGAAGGAGGGCCACTTAGTATATTATAGTTATCGTGCCCTTAGTAAGCTGGTCTATAGTAGTTAATATCGAAGTTGGGAAGCTATTTTAATAGTTGGTAATACGAGTCTTAATAAGCGTTAACTGCGAGTTAGCTTCTCGGGGGTTATAGGGTATTTAAAAGACCTAAGGTTAAGTAGTGCTAGGTAGTAAGGTTAAGGGTAATAGGGTACGAAGCTTAATATCTAGCTTAGAAAGTACCCTCTTTAAATCGTAAGGTATAAAGCTAGCCCCTACGAAGCCGCCCTAGATATTTTTCTCGGTAATAGAGGTAAGGAAGGCCTTACGAAAAGAGTAAAGGAATTCGAGCTTACTAATATAGTTAATATATAAGCGCATTAAGTCCTCGATTTAGCGACCGTACGCCTACTTTAACGGCCTAAAATAGCCAATATCGAATAGCTAAAGGAGGTAAGAGGAATGTGGAGGTATATAAAGGGTAATAATATTATTCTACTTATAATGGAGTTCGAATTCGGTTAAGTAATGGTTCTCGTAGCCGTCGAGGATTAATAACCGGTATTTGCCTTTCGTACGAAGTATTATATAAAAGTCGAAGTATTTAATTTAATCTAGGCCTATTATATTAATAATCTAGCTATTATCAGTAATTACGATGTATTAATCGGCCGGGAGGTTATATTCGGTATATTAGTTAGCGAGGTAGTACTATATAGTTAAGATAATAAATAAAGGGATAACTTAATTAAGGGCATTAACGCCCTGGATTATTATTACTTATTCCCGGTTATTAAGCTAAGCTAGTTTTACTTTACTACGGCTATTTAAAGTCGTAATTACTATATCCGCAAAGATAATGCCCATTATAAACCTAGTTTCGTCGAAGTTATAAATATCGTTATTTATAATACCGTATTTAACTTTAATATTCCGTATAAGCGTAAATTATTCGCTAATAATCTTTAGATCTTTATACTTAGCCTTTTAGTAGTCGTATCTATACGTATAATACGTTCGGAATTTTAGCTAGCGTTTAACGAAGTTATATACCTAAAGTTTACCGATAAGGGGCGCGTCGCGTTTACGTAGTAGTTGGTTAGCTATATCCTTTATACTACGTAACCGAGGAGGAAATATGCGAGTATATAGTTTAACTATATACTGAATTATCGTCTATTCTTTTAGATCCGTTAGATTATATAAGTTAGCTGGAAAATCGTGTCGTGTATGTCTACTAGCGCGTTGACGGCGTAGTGTAGTCTCTGGAATATTATATAATTTAGCTGTAGTAAGAACACTGAGCTTTTTGTTATTTTAGATAGCCTCGAGTGCCAGAAGGACTCTGGCTTCTTTTGAAGGGCTGCCTATAGTTTATTATAGTAGAAATCAAGTGTGGAAGAGAGAGAAGATACATGTTAGTGGAGATTCGCCACTCGCTTATATTCGCCACTCGCTTATAAAGTACATTATTTAACTTATATTAAAAACTTTATTAAAGTGAATTACTTTAATTTATATTTTCGATAAATATAATTAATATATTAAATATATATTATAATATAATAAAAAAAAAAACTGGGTCTAAACTAAAAAGCTTCCTTAAACTACGGTAATAGTATGCCCTACTATATTAAAGTGAATTCGGTATTAAAAATTTCTTTTAAAATTATAACTTCGGATATATTTACCTATATTTAAATATAACGACGATAGTAAACGATAAAGAATATATAATACATTATCGAACGTTATATAAAATATATTTAAGTTATAGTAAAAGATATATTATATATAAAAAAAATATTTATATAATATCCTTTTTAATTTATTATATATTAAAATTATTGACTTTAATATAAATAATTATTAAATTAATATTTAAACTATTATTAAATATACCGCCGAAACTTAAATGTAAATCTTTCAATACCTATTTGAAGGTACGCCGAGTTAACCTACTTTCCGGTATATTAATTATATTAAAGTAGCCTTAATAATTAAAAACGTATTTAAAAATACCGAAAATATAATATTTAACTTTATTTAATAAGCTTTACGTTTATGTTTTATAGTTTAAAGTAAACTTTATATCGTTAATATATCGAATAAATATTTAAAAATATCGAAATAATTAAGAAGAAAGGGGTTATATTAAAAAAATAGAAAAGGTTATTTTTAAAGCTTAAGTATAAAGCTTATTATAATTAACTTAAAAAGAAATAGTCGGATATAGTTAAAAAAGAGTAACGATAATAAAGGATTTATTAATAATTAAATATATATAATAGTTACATATTATTATAACGTTACATACTTATATTATTTATTAAATATAAGCCTATAAAGTAGCTAAAACTAATTACTTTACCCGCTTAACCCTTACTTCCCCCTATTTATAAGGATATAAGTCCCGACGAGTAAATTAAATATATATAGTTGATTAATTTATTAATAATTACAATAAAAAAAGTAAGATATATATTTTTCTTTCTTTATTAATAATGAAAAGTAATTTAACTTTTAAACTTTTAAAATACTATTTATCTTTAAGGTACTTAGTTTTTAACTTATTAATTTAAATAGAAGGTAATAAGTATTATATTTTTTAGTTTATTAGTTTATATAGAAAGTGATAAGTGTCGTATAAATTTAACGTTTTACGATTATTATAAAAGTAATAATCTCTTTATAGCTATTAATACTATATTAAATTAGTTATTTTTAATAGATATCTTTAACGATAACTTCCGCTAAATACTATATATATTATATTTACTCGACGACTTTCTTCCTTTAATAATAAACCCTTTTCTATATTTATTATTATTAATATACTTATTTATTTTTAACTTAAGATTTATATATTCCTAATTAAAATAATAAAGTATTTTAAATTAACTTTAATTTAACTCGTCCAGGTTTATTTAAGTAATTTATTAAATTTAAGATCTCCTTTATAAGTCCTAAAAGAAACGAAGTTCTAAAAAAAAAGTTCTTTTACAATACTATACCCGGCGTTAATTTTCTTTATAGCCCGGTATCGTCGGTTAAAATTATATTATATAATATTACATAATATTATATACTTATTATATACCTATTATATATATACAGTTTTTAATCGTCGAATTTAATAATATATATAACATAATAACATAGCTTAAACCTTTTAAATACCTACTTTACTATTTTATTTATTACCGCGCCGATAATTCCCTTTACCAACCGATAAATTACTTTATAACGCTATAATTCCCGTATTAATAAAAATAAAAGGACCGTCTTTATTACTCTTTTACTTCTAATTCTCTTTTATTATCCTATACTTTAATAAAAATACTTAATTTATATTAAAAACTTTATTAAAGTAAATTACTTTCATTAATACTTTCGATAAATATAATTAATATATTAAATATATATAATTAATCGATTAACTATAATTAAACGATATATTTATTTTACTTCTTACTATTTAAAAAATAAGAAGAAGTTAATAATCGCTAATTTTAAAATACTATTTATCTTTAAAATATTAAATTAATAATTATAAAGGAAATCCCGCATTTAGTAAATTATTTAAATAAATATCGATAAATTGAATAAAGTTTAATTTTAAATACTTTACGGTTTTAATTAGGAATATATAGATCCTAAATTAAATGTAAGTAAATATATCCGTTATAATATTATATAGAAATAAGCTTATTATTAAAGGGAGAAAATCGTCGAATAAATATAATATATATAGTATTTAGTAGAAACTATCGCTAAAAATATCTATTAGGAATAACTAGCCTAGTATAATATTAATAGCTATAAAGAGACTATTACTTTTATAATAATCGTAAGATATTATATCTATACAACACTTATTACTTTCTATATAAACCAACGAACCTAAAAAAGATCTCCTTTATAATTATTAACTTAATATTTTAAAAATAGGTAATATTTTAAAGTCGGCGAATATTAACTTCTTTTTACTTTTTAAATAGTAAAGAGTAATATAAATATATCGTTTAACTATAATTAATTAATTAATTATATATATTAATTATATTTATCAAAAATATTAATTAAAGTAATTTACTTTAATATATCTTTTAATATAAATTAAATATTTTAATTAAAATATGAAATAATACAAGAAAATTAAAAGTAGAAAAATAATAAAAATAATTCCTTTATTTTTATTAATATAAGAGTTATAACGTTATAGAATAATTTACCGGTTAATAAGGGAATTATCGGCGCAGTAATAAGTAAAGTAGTAAAGGAAATATTTAAAAAGTTTAAACTATATTATTATATTATATATATTATTAAACTTAATAATTAAAAACTATATATATATAATATTATATAATATAACTTTAACCGACGATACCGGAGTTATAAGAAAACTAATGCCGGATATAACGTTATAAAAGAACTTTTTTTTCTTTTTAGGAAATTATTTTCTTCTAAGATATATAAGTATTATATAAATATAATATTTTATAATTATTATAAAAGTAGTTTTTTTATAATTATTAATATTGTACTAAGTTAATTATGTTTAATAAATATTTTTAACGATAATTTCTATTAAATACTATATATATTATATTTATTTAACGACTTTTTCCTTCTAATAATAAACCTCTTTCTACATATAATCTATATTATTATTATTATCCCGGATATATTAACCTATAAATAATCTAAGATCTATATATTTTTAACCGAAATTATAAAATATTTAAAATTAACTTTAATTTAATTTATCGATATTTATTTAAATAATATACTAAATTCGGAATTTTATTTTCTTTTATTTATTAAATATTCTAAAAATAAATAATATTTTAAAATCAGCGAATATTAACTTCTTTTTACTCTTGGAATAATAAAAAATAATATAAACATATTACTTGATTATAATTAATTAATTAATTATATACATTATTTATATTTATGGAGCATATTAATTAAAGTAATTTACTTTAATAACGTTTTTAATATAAATTAAATATTTTAATTAAAATATAAGATAATAAAAAAGAATTAAAAATAAAAAAGTAGTAAAAATAATCCTTTTATCTCTATTAATATAGGAATTATAACGTTATAAAATAACTTACCGGTCGGCGATAAAATTATTAACGCGGTAATAAATAAAGTAATAAGGGAAATATTCAAAAAGTTTAAACTATATTATTATATTATATATATTATTAAATTTAAACATTAAAAACTATATATAGATAATAAATATATAAGAAGTATATAATATTACGTAATATTATATAATATAATTTTAACTGACGATACCGGACTATAAAGAAAACCAACGCTGGGTATAACGTTATTAAAGAACCTTTTTTTTTTTTAAAGAAAACTTCATTGCTTTTAAGATATATTAAAGTACCTAGCTAATATAAAAAGAAAAGATTTTAAATTTAATAAATAGCTTGAATAAACTTCGACGGGTTAAATTAAAATTAATTTTAAATACTTTATTATTTCGGTTAGAAATATATAAAACTTAAGTTAACCGCGGATAAATAAATATATTAATAATAATATATAAAAAGAAACCTATCTTATAGTATAGAGGTAATTTACTTATATTATAAGCTTTTATAAATTAATTAAATAACTTTAGCTTTTTAAGTATTAATTACCCGGGGATAATTATAATTACTTTAAACTATACTTTCTTTAAGGAGATTTACTATAAAAAGTCTTATAAAGTATTAAAACTTAAATATTTTATAGCGCTTAAGCTTTATAATATAATAAATAGTATTTATAATAGGGGGTAAGGTAGTAAGTTTCGGGAAGTAAAGTAAAATAGTTTTCGTCCTTTAAAAAGGTTTTTATTAAAATATAATACCTTTACGGCTTATATAATTACCTTTATTACTTATATAAAAATATATAACTTTATATTTAATATATCTTAGAAGAAAATAAATTCCTAAAAAAAGGTTCTTGTATAATACTATACCCGGCGTTAGTTTTCTTTATAACTCCGGTATTATCGGTTAAAGTTATATGATATAATATTACGTAATATTATATACCTATTACGTAATATTATATATATATAACCTTTAATTATCGAACTTAATAATATATATAATATAATAATATAACTTAAACCTTTTAAATACCTCCCTTACTACATAAATTATTACTATACTAATAATTCCCTTACTAATCAGTAAATTACTTTATAATATTATAACTTTTATATTAATAAAAATAAAGGGACAATTCTCGCTTATTATCCTATATTTTAATTAAAATACTTAACTTATATTAAAAACTTTACTAAAGTAAACTACCTTAATTAATATTTTTAATAACTATAATTAATATATTAAATATATATAATTAATCCATTTATTAATAACTTTAATAAAAAAGTAATATATATACTTCGCTTTTTTTAATAACCGAAAGTAATTTAACTTTTAAACCTTTAAAATATTATTTATCTTTAAAATACTTAATAAATAAAAAAACAAAAAATCCCGAACTTAATAAATTACTTAAATAAAAATCGATAAATTAAACTAACGTTAATTTTAAATACTTTACTATTTAAGGTAAAAATATATAGATTTTAAATTAAATTTAAATATATATATTTATAATAATAATATATAAAAAGAGGCTTATTATTAAAGGGAGAAAGTCGTTAAGTAAATATAGCGTTTATAGTATTTAGCGAAAGTTGTTATTAAAGATATTTATTAAAAATAGTTAACTTAGTATAATAATAATAGCTATAAAGAAATTACTTTTAAAATAATCGTAAAATATTATAAATAATAATTTGTAAATTAATATAAAAAGAAACTTATTATTAGAAGAAGAAAGTCGTTAAATAAATATAATATATATAGTATTTAGTAAAAGTTATTATTAAAAATATTTATTAATAATAATTAACTTAATATAATATTAATAATTATAAAAGGACTATTACTTTTATAATAATTATAAGATATTATATTTATTCGATATTAATTAATCTCTATATAAACTAACGAACCTAAAGTTATATTTATTTATTTATTAATCCTTTAATATCCTTGATTATTAATATTTACTTTTAATTATAAATGACCATTTCTTTATTATTTATTTACGATACCCTTTATACTCTAGCTTTTTAAATAGTCTTTTTTATTTCCTTTTTTTAATATAATCTTATATTTCTCGATTATTATTATATCATTTATTATTATAATATTTCAAAATATAAAAAAATATTTTTAATTTATTAGTTTATATAGAAAATAGAAAGTATTACATAAATATAATATTTTACGATTATTATAAAAGTAATCTCTTTATAATTAGTTAATTTTATACTATACTAACTATTCCTACTACATATCTTTAATAATAACTTCCGCTAAATATTATATCTATTATATTTATTCAACGACTTTCTCCCCTTAATAATAAACCTCTTTCTATATATTATTATAGCGGATATATTTACCCGTATTTAATTAAAGATTTATATATTTTTAATCGAAACTATAAAGTATTTAAAATTAAACTAAATTTAACCCGTCGAGGTTTATTTATACGATTTATTAAACTTCGGATCTCTTCTTTAATTACTAATTTAATATTTTAAAAATAAGTAATATTTTAAAGGCGGTAAAGATTAACTTTTTTTATTTTTAAAATAATAAAGAGCGAAATATATATATTGTTTTTTTATTATAATAAATAAATTAATTAACTATCTATATTTTAATACGTTAATTATATTTATTAAAAGTATTAATTAAAGTAATTTACCTTAGTAAAGTTCTAATAAATTAAACGTTTTAATTAAAATATAGGATAATAAAAGAGAATTAAAGGTAAAAGAATAATAAAAACGGTCCTTTTATTTTTATTAATATAGAAGTTATAATATTATAAAATAACTTACGGGTCGGTAAGGGAATTATCGGTATAGTAATAAATAATATAATAAAGGAGATATTTAAAAGGTTTAAGCTATATTATTATATTATATATATTATTAAATTTAATAATTAAAAGGCTATATATATATAATAGGTACGTAATAGGTACGTAATATTATATAATATTACGTAATATAACTTTAACCGACAATGCCGGGCTATAAAGAAAACTAACGTTAACTATAGTATTATTAAAGAACTTTTTTTTTAGAACTTCGTTTCTTTTATAATATATATAAAAAGATAAAAGCGAAATTTACTTAAATAAAATGAAGTTTAGTAATAAAAGTAATTTCTAATATTATTTCGGCTACCGTAATTACTTTAGCTTTATTGTTCTTAATAATAATAATATTGAAATTAACGCCGGGTATAGTATTATAAAAGAAACTTTCTTTTTGAAAAATTCATTTCTTAAGATGTTATGAAAATAGTAAAAACTAAGCCCGAAGTACTAGAAAGCTTTATTAAATAGTAGTATAATATACCCTCTTATACTATATAGTATAATATACGTAAGAATTACTATAAGCTTCGGACTTTTGATACACTTATATATACTTTGACATCAATACTATAAAAAATAAAATAAAAAGAGTTACGAAACTCAAGTTATAGTAAAAAGACTTTTATAAAAAAAAGAATACTTATAAAACTCTTTTTAATGCATTTACTATAAAAACAATCACTTTTATATTAATTATTATTAAAACATTAAATAATATTAAAAGTATATTGCCGAAATTTAAAATCTTAAAGTATATAATTAAATACTTCGAAATTATTACACTTTATTATTTAAAAGATATGAATAATATTAATGTAATTATACTTATCAAAAAGATAATTTAAAAAACTATTTAATATATTAATCGATTTTATATAAGTAGGCTTTTATATATATATATATATTTAATAAATTTAATTAACGTAAATATATCGATTAAATATTAGAAAATATTATATTATAAAAGATAGTAAAAACTAAGCCTAAATATACTAGAAAGTATTATTAAATTACAGTATAGTATACCCTACTACACTATGTAATATAAAGTACTTAAAAATTACTATAAGATTCGGACTTACGATATATTTACGTATATTTTAATATAAACGCTATAAAAAAACTATAAAGAACTATCGGACGTTAAATAAAGTATATTTAAATTATAATAAAAGACTTTCGTATATAAAAAAAACATTTATAAAACTGTTCTTAACTTATTAATTATAAAAGTAATAACTTTTATATTAATTACTATTAAAATACTAATAAAAGCCCTTAAAAATATTAAAATATATACTATTTAAAATTCGCTTCCTATTATCTTCAATATAGTATATTATAATATTAATCCTCCCCTTTAAATACCTCGATCATATCGAAGTAATAATTATTATATAAATAATAATAATTAATATTTTAAACGAACTATTTAATTTTATTCGAGTAAACTTTATACTTATATTTTACGTTTTAAAAAAATCGAATTATAATAAATATATAGATTAAATAATAAAGGATATTTAATAATTAGAGAAGTACGAGCCGGATATAAAGGAATTTATAAAGTCGATTATATAATTAAAGTATAAAATATATTATAATTAGATTATAGATAAATAGTTATATATAAACGGAAAAAAGTAATAATATCGGAGGATATTAAAGGATATCGGATGATATCGAAGGATATCGGAGAAATAAAGTCGGTTATATTATTATAATATTATAAAGTTTATATTATTAATTAAACATAAACCTATGAAGTAATTAAAATTAATTATTTTATCCGCTCAACCTTTACGTCCCCCTTACTTACGAGGACCTAAGTCCCTATAAGTAGGAAAATATTATATAAATATAATAATAGAAAATAATTATAAAGTTTTTAATTACGTTATTAATAAAGTTTAAATATAAGTTATATTATAGTTAAGTAATTTGTAAATTTATTATTATCTTAAGACTATTATTTATAATACTTATATATTATGATATATTTAAATATTAAACTATATATTTACATATATAATTAACGAAGGTAATTATATAAACTGTAAGGGTATTATATTTTAATAGAAGCCTTTTTAAAAAATAAAAATTACTTTACTTTACTTTTTAAAACTTATTACTTTACCTTTTATTATAAACGCTATTTACTATATTATAGGGTTTAAGCCCTATAGGGTATTTAAGTTTTAGTATTTTATAGGATTTTTAAAAGTAGGTTTCTTTAAGGAAAGTATAATTTAAAATAATTATAATTATCCCCGGGCAGATAATAGTTAGAAGATTAACGTTATTTAATTAACTTATAAAGGATTATAATATAAATAAATTACTACTTAACTATTTACTAACCCTTTATAACTAATAAAAAGTTAACTTTATTATTTTATACGGAAGTTAAACCTAGTACCTTTTAATTATAAGTAATAATTAAAAGATCCTTAAGTATATATTACTATACTATAGGATATTTTTAGGTTCATTAGTTTCTATAGAAAGTAATAAGTATCGAATAAATATAATATTTTACAGTTATTATAAAAGTAATCTTTAAGAATTATTAATATTATACTAAATTAACTATTCTTAATAAATATTTCTAACGATAATTTCCGCTTAATATTATATACGTTATATCTACTTAACGACTTTCTCCTTTTAATAATAAACCTCTTTCTATATATAATTTATATTATTATTATTATCCTAAATATATTAACTTATAAGTAATATAGGATTTATATATTCTTAACCGAAATAATAAAGTATTTAAAATTAATTTTGATTTGATTTATTGATATTTATTCGAATAATTTATTAAATTTAAGATTTTATTTTCTTTCGCTTATTAAGTAATTTAAAAATAAATAATATTTTAAAGTCGGTAAATATAAACTTTTTACTTAAATAGTAAAGAGCTAAATAAATATATTAGTAATATTTTAAAGTTAG
>MU864134.1:0-13630 GCA_033296885.1 Triangularia verruculosa | reverse complement strand
CTAAGTACAAGCACTCAAAGCCTCTGTACTGTGACGTCTTGCCCACTGTAATAACAGTGGTCTTGCTTCCTTCAGCACTGCTGTCGTACCCCTTTTCTTCCGCTTCTGCTACGCACTGCTACAGCGCATAGTTCACTGTAGCTCCCCTGTAGGCACTGTATTACAGACCTATAGGGCAACGCAGCAAACAGTCGTAAACTACCGTCCTTTTTCGGTACGAAGAAAACGGAGTATCCTACTAGCAATATAAACTCCTTAATATATCCTCTCTTTAAATTTTTATCTAAGTACTTCCGTAGTTCTTTACTCTGCTTATCGTTAGTATAGTAGACCTTAAATAACTGTAGTTTAGCTCCTTCTTTTAACTTAATTTTATAGTCCTACGGTCCTCGTTTTAAAAGTCTTTTTAAATACTTAGCTGTAAAGGCTGAGTGTCTTTAATATTCTACTGGTACTACCTTTTTCTTGCTCTTTTCTACGTTATTATAGTAGGCGTATTTATTAACCTCTAATATCTCTACTAATATCGTTAACCCTACTTTTTTAATTTTACCGCCTATATCGATAAAGTATACTATTATTTCCTAGGCTCCTTACGGTAATACCATAGAGGGTACTTTTCTTATACTTTACTCTATATATACGCTTAATCTTCTATCGTTAGTTAAATACTTCTAAGGTTCTCTTAGTCGTAGGTAGCTACTATCTTTCTAATCGATATCTAGGTTATAGTCCTTGTACTATAGTTACCTTAGAATTATATCTTTTTCTGGCCTTATATTTACGATATCGAAAATTACTATCGTTATTTTTCCTAATATTATAATATTTAGTAGTACCGTTTCCTTAGTTATTAACTACGTAAGGAAGGGTCCCTTTATAATAACCTCTTCCTCGTTCTTTTTTTACGGAACTCGGGCTTATTATATAATTTTTAGTAAAATTAAGTCCGCTTTTACTCTACTATCTACGAGTATTTACGTCTGAAAACTCTTCTAACGTATAGTTATTTATAATCTCTTATTTTTTAGACCCCTTCTCTATATGGTAACGACTTCGCTAGTATTTTATTTATAGTCTATTAAAGGTTTATAGCCTCTGCGAAAGGCCTTAGTTTTTTTCCCGATTATTATTATACTTCTAGAGCGTCCTCCTTTATCGAATTACCTAGTAGCTCGAAATCGGCTAACTATTATTATAGGGCTTTTTTCTATTTCTTAGCACCCTTCCGAGCCTCCTTTTTATTATATACCTCACTTCCTTTAGCCCCGGCCTTATAGTGTTTTTAAGCCTTTATTCGTAAGTAAAAAGCGTAATCTAGGCTCTTATACTATACTAAACTATATTTTTCGTTGGCGGTATTTTTTCCTTAGCTTATTACTTATTTAAGGTAGTACCTTACGTGCCTAGGCGTGATCTATATAACCTGAAGTCTCTTTTTTAATTTAACTGGGTTTCCCTATCTCTATAGGAAATAGTCGTTTAATTTTTCTTATAGTCGCCTTTACTTAGTTATAGTCCTTATAATAAGTTTAGGATGTCCGTTTTTTTTCGTCTACCTTATTAGCTAATGTCCTTAGAGAGCCTTACTCTAGTAGTGCTCTATATAACTATGTATAATATACTAGAACCAAGGTATTCTCCTATGCTCTGGGTGTTTGGGATGTAACTGCGCCGTATCTCTATCGTATAGTTCGTATTATTTATAGTGAGGTACTTGTCCAGGTATCTGAGAGAGCTCTATATTAGCGACCTTCTTATTTTCTTAGAATTTCTTTTATTCCGGTTCTTTAAACTTAAGCCTACCTGCTTTATAAGCTAATTGTATTAGCTTATTACGGTACTATTTAAATTTAGTCTCCGGAACGATCTAGTGTTCGCTACCCTACTAGAGCTGTGCGAACGGCTGATCGTAGGCCGTGGCTTGTGTTATCCTACCCTCGAAGTTGTAGTAGTATTGTTTAATTGTTTTTTACTAGTTCCGAAGTTCTTCTACCTTTTCTTCGAATTTTCGTACTCGTTCTTCGGTATTTTCCGTAGTATTTACGGTAAACCTTTACTTAAGTTGCTGTATAGTTTCCTCGGAGGGTCCTAGAGCCGTACTTTCCTTTAGCTTTATAGCTCCTTTAACCGGTAGTTCTTGTTCTACTACGCGGTTTTCTCCCTCGGAGTCGATTATTAATTTTCTTTCCTAGGTTTTATACCCGTAGTTACTATCGGTATAGTTATCTGCTAAATCTTACTAATCTTCGTTGGAATACTCTACGCCGGAGATCTCTACTACCTGTATTATCTTAGCGATTACCGCCGTTTCTTTTTCCTTCTAGTTAAGTTACTTAAATACCCGATAGTTTTTTTTGAAATAGCTTATCTTCCTGTAGTTAAAGTATTTAACGTTGTTCTTCTTTTTGAACCGCCTTTGTATTACGTTTACCTCCATTAGCCCTATGTATGTGGTTCCTAAGACGTAAGTCTCGTAAGGCCTTCTCTTCCTTTTATTATTAGGGCGGTAGGGTCCCTGTATATACGTACCCTTACGTTTTTTACGGCGCTAGTACTGTCGATTATCGACGCGGACTACTATTGCGATATACTTATCGATAGTTTCCGGCTGCTTTTATCGGTATAGCTTATTCTTAACTTCTTCCTTAAACCCGTTATAGAATAACTATATTAATCCTTCGTCGTTAATCTCGCTACGGAATATATCCGTCCTAAATACTATAGTATAGTCGGTAGTAAACTTAGTTTATTTAAGATTAGCTAATCGCTCCTAAGTACGCCTACTTTTATTATATTCTCTAAATACCTCTTTGATTTTCTCTTTAAAGTTTTTATACGATTTAAAATACTTTTTAGTAATATCTTCCCTCTTATTATACTTGTTATTAAGGTAATCTCCTAGGATCGGTTCGAACTAGGTAAGTGCTTTGTCCTTAAGCTTAGACGCGGCGTATACGACTTTGGCTTTTTTATCCGGGAAACGAGAAGGGTAGTACCGAAAATAAGCTTTAAGTTGGATTAGAAATCCTTCTAGGTTTCCTTTTGTACCTCTATAGCGGTCGGGTACCTTGAGCTTAGCGTGTCCCTCTTTTTTATATAAGGTGCCGATCTTTTAGTGGAGTATTGTGTTCTTCTACGTAAGAGTATTATAGGAGATGTGCGATTTACTTTTAAGTTTTTGAATATAAGTGAGAAGTTGGTCGATGGTAGGTTGGGTTGAGGTTCCTCCTTGGGTATTGGTGTTTCCGGCTATAGCGTTAATTTGGCGCTTTTAATTTATTTGTGATAGAGTTGAAGTGAGTATGTAACGTGTGACGATCCTTTGTCTAGAATTTTTGAAAGGGATATCGGTTGAAGGTAAACTTTTAGATAATGGATCGGTGTAGTTAAATAGTGTATAATAAGATGTTTTAATGTAAATATAAGGTCCCGTGAATATAACTGTGATTGTATATTGCGGAACTATCTATAAGCTATCTAGTTCCTCTGTATATATATACCTTAGGACCCCGAAGTGCTTACCTTGCTATGGCCTCGATCACTCCTAGTATATTGTATCCTGTAGAGTGCTCGTTGTGCTATGCCTTCGATTACCCCGAGTATCTTGTATCCTGTAGAGGGCTCGTGTGCCTTAGTGCCGTAGCACTTCTGGCCAGCCCTGATTGGCTGCCTCCTGATTTCCCTAATGATTGGCTGGGGACGTCCCGCGCTCCATATACTGTACGACCTGTCGTTGGGTTAATTGTGACAAAACTCGACGTTATTATCCTTATACTTTTAGCGCTACCGTTCTTTCCTACGTATAAATAATCCCTTTCCTTTTCTTTTTCCGTAAGGTTATCTCGGTATACCTAACGATGACGGGTCGTATAGAGAAACGTTATTGCGATACTACTCGCAAACGAATAGTTCTTTCCGCTTCGATCCATTAAAACGGTATTAATATTATACTTTACTTCCGCTACTAATGCGTAAAACCCCAAAGGCGCTGTATTATAAAGGAGGGATCGGACCGTTGTTTAAACTACGTCTGAGTAGGTAAATCGTATAATAGGCTAAACGTAGCGGATTCTTATAGGTGCCTGGGTTCTACGTAATAGTCCTTCCTTAATTAACGGTTATAGTAATTAAAAACTTATCGGAATAAAAGAGAATTAACGAGGAAATAACCGCGAAAAAGAATCTACTATCGGAGATACTAAGCTCTTTAACTCGCCTACGTGTGACGAACCCCTATCCAGAACCTCTGAAAGGGATACTGGTTAAAGGTACTTCTGAACAATCCTGGTTCGGTATAGCTAAACAGTGTACAATAATAGCTTATCTCAATCATAATAGCTAAAATACTAACGATTGTGACTTATATTGTATACTGCGGAACTGTCTATCTACACCAGCTAATTCCTCCGTATATATAGACCTCTTTTTACTATACTCAGTCGGCTTAGTAGCTAAGTATACTAAGTACTCTACTTAGTCCCCGAGTATACTAAGTATTCTGCTTACTCTACTTAGTACCTAAGCGTACTAAGTACTTATCCTGTCCTCCTAATTAGCTCCGTTAGGTCACCGGTATCCACTAGTAATCCAACTCCTACTAATTATCGTTCTATACTAATAATTGACTAATAGTACGCCCCGCGCCTTACCTATATTAAGACCGTAATATAATGCTCCCCCTTCAGGCTGAAGCCCCGTCGGCCTAGCTCTTTGCTTCTCTTTTATTAATACTACATAAGTCTTCGTTCTCCCTTTTCTCGTTATCTTTTATTATATCTAACCGTATTAAGAAAACCTCGCTGTACGATTTTACTAATACCGAGCGACGCCGGAACTTTACGATTATAGCGTTTATCTTTAGCAAAGAAATGCTTTTTTATACCTCCTATAAGACCCTTAACTTTACTAATTATCGCGTTTTTAATCGTTCAACTAAATATAGTAATTATCTTTACTCTGGTCATACCGATTGCGACATCCTGGGTTTTACACTTACTATAACCGCCTCTCTTCGCCGTTAAAAAGAGAAGTTAGACGCTAAAGAGTAGAAAGTTCGCATAACCCTACTATAAGTTACTTCGAAGCTTATACGAGTAGATACTTAGCGTTATACTTTAATTACTAAATTTCATTATATAGCGGTTCGCAAAAAGCGGTTAATTAAAGATTTAAAGTAAAAGGAAGCGTAATCCTCCTTTACTACTATTCTACTGGACCCTTCCTCCGGAGCCTCCCCTCGGCCTACCGCCAGGGACGCTACTCCGTAGAATCCTCTCGCTTTAGATTCCTCCCTAGGCCTCGACTAGCCCTCCGACTTCCTACTAGATCCTGGTTTTAATAGTCCTTCCTTCTTAGCCGGTTAGGGTACCGCCGGTAGTACGCTTTCCACTTCTTACGGTAATTAAGGTACGTAACGTTAATTATAGGTAGGTCCTTAGGTATTTACTAACCTTATAGTATAGTATATAGTACGTCGACTATTACATCGGAAATACGGGTTTAATTTCCGTCGAGGTTCTTTAGTATCTAGATTTATAGGTATATCCCATAATCTAGGTACTGAATTTTTTGGTATTTTAATTAATTTAGATTAATCTAGGTATCGCCGGTAGAACTTTTTTAATTTACCTAAGTAATTTAGATTTATCAATAATTCCTATAAATTATTTATAGCTAAGTAATCTAGTTAGCTAATTAAATATTCTAATTAACCTTTATTAAACTGTAAATTTAGTACTTCTTTTATATCGTACTTTTTTTCTTCGTCCTCCGCTACTTTTTAGGTATTAGCCTTATTTACTGGTAGTACAGGTTCTAAAAGTGAAATATAAAAAGTGTATAATTATAGATATATTATATTAGGTAGCTCTAATTCGAATACCGTCTCCGATATCTTCCTCTTAACCTTGAATAGGCCCACTCTCCTATAGTCTAGCTTTTTACTAGGTCTCTTAATATATAAATTACGTATAGAAAGGAATACTATATCCCCCCCTTTAAAGCGAGGTCCTTCGAGCTTTTTAAAATTATAGTATTTCCGTATCCTTTTTTTTATAAATTCTAGTTCTTCCTTAAGCTTATTATAGAATATATATAATTTATTTGCCTTAACCGTAGCCCTAGGCACCTCTATATTAGGTCCTTGGTATAGGTCTACCTTATATCCGTAGTTCGCGAAGAAAAGCGTGACTTTTATCGTTTTTATTGGCGATATATTATATATTAATTGTACTGTAGATAATAGTTTAACCTAGTTGTCCTGTTCGAAATTGATATAATTCTATAGATACTATTCTACGATTTAGTTAAGCCGTTCCGTCTAACCGTCTATCTAAGGGTAGTAAGCCGAAGACGCTTTATTTTTCACCCCTAATCTTATTATTAACGCTCTCTAAAACTTCGATATAAACTTAGTATCGCGGTCTATAATAAACTCCCTCGGCTATATATATATTAATATAACATACCGTAATACTATATCCGCTAATTACTCTGCCGACTAGGTCTCCTTATAAAGCAAGAAGTATACTTACTTAGTAAGCCTATCGATTACCGTTAATATACTATTATATTTAACGCTGGTTACTATATCCCTAGACTTTAGTAATTTAGTAATAAAATCTATTATAATTAAACTCTATAGTCGTTCTACTACTAATAGTAGCTCTAGAAATCTATAAGGCTTATACCTCGCAACCTTAATTCTCTCGCACGTATAATATAACTAAATAACTTCTTTAACGTTATCTTTGATCTTTAGCTAGTTAAAGTACTACTTAATCTTCTCTATAGTTTTTATAATCCCTATATATCCCCCGAACTTCGACCCGTAGATTTCTATTACCAATACCTTCCTAGTACCTAGCTCTACGTAAGCCCGGTTCTTATACTATAGTCGTCCCTAACTATCTTTCTAGATACCCTACAGCTCCAGCTCTTCCTGCCAGTATTACTCTATAATATCGTTCCCTATTTTCCTTTAATACTTACTAAAAATAGCTTACTTACGATATACTATATAACACTTTATCTACGGCTAAAGTAGATACTTAAGGGTACCTTCCGGCGTTTCCTTAAGTAATGGTAGTAACTCCCTAGGTATATCCTTATAGTAGTCGGCTCGCCGGTTAAATACGTCTATTCTAACATTCTCTGAACCCTTCTTATAATTAATCTAAAAATTAAATTCCGAAAGAAACTTTAACTATCGGGTTTACCGTACGTTAAGGACCTTCGTAATAGTAAAATATCGTAAATTCTTATAATCCGTATAAACCTATACTTCGTAATTAATATTACTAAAGTATAGCTTTTATTCTTCGAATATTTTGATAATAATAAATAGTTCTTTATCGTAAATTAAATAATTTTAACAAGCCCCCTCTAGCTTCTTCGAAAAGAAGGCTACCGGATATAGCTTTCCGTCCTCGTCTCGCTAGCCTAATTATCCTCTAATCGTATAATTTAATATATCAACTTCGACCTTAAATGGTTAACTAGGGTCTAATAATTTAAATACCGGGTCCTTTAAAATAGCCTTTTTTAGCTCCTAAAAAGCCTACTCTTCTTCCTACCCTTACCGGAACTCCACGTCCTTCTTAGTTAAGTAATTAAATAGATACGCAATACCCGCGTACCCCCGGATAAATATCCAATAGAAATTAGTAAACCTTAAAAACTCTTTAACATATATCTATAATTACAGCGTAGGTTAATCCTTAACTACTGTAATTTTCCTAGGTTCTATACAAACCTTACCTAGCGATATTAAATATCCTAAATATACTATCTTTTATATATAAAACTCACTCTTCTCTTTATTTATTAAAAGTCCGGCTTCGTATAACACGTCGAATATCTCTTATACGTAACGCTTATACTCCTTTAAAGTATATAAGTAAATAAAAACGTCGTCGAGATAGTATACTACTATTTTATCGAGGTATTTCCGGATTATATAGTCGACGAGAGATTAGAACGTCGCGGGCGTATTAATAAGCCTAAATAGTATTACGAGATACTCGAAATAACTATAGGATATATAAAACGCTATCTTCTATTTATCTTTTTCCTTAATCCGTATATAAGTATACCCGATAAATATATTTAAGCGTATAAATTATTACGCCTTAGCTAGTTAACTCCGTAATTTAAATATTAGTAATAGCGGGTAACTATTTTTTACTATTTTATTATTTAACTAGCGGTAATCTATATATAGTTATAAATTACCGTCCTTCTTTGGTACAAAGAATACAGAGTATCTTACTAACGATATAGACTCTCTAATATATCCCCTCTTTAAATTCTCGTTTAAATACTTCCGTAATTTTTTACTTTATTTATCGTTAATATAGTAAACCTTAAATAACTATAATTTAATTCCTTCTTTTAACTTAATTTTATAGTCCTACGGTCTTTACTTTAAAAGTCCCTTTAAATATTTAACCGTAAAAGCTAGATATCTTTAATATTCTATCGGTACCGCTTTTTTTTCGCCTTTCTCTACATTATTATAATAAGCGTACTTATTAACCTCCAATATTTCTACTAACGTCGTTAACCTTATTTCTTCGATCTTACCGCCTATATTAACGGAGTATACTATTATTTTTTATACTCCTTATAGTAGTACCGTAGAGGGTATTTATCCCGTACGCTGCTCCAATCGTACCCCTAATCTCCTATCGTTAATTAAATACTTCTGATCTTCCTTCGGTCGTAAATAACTATTATCCTTCTAATCGATATCTAGGTTATAATCCTTATATTATAAATACCCGAGGATTATATCCTTTAATAGTCCTATATCTATAATATCAAATATAACTAAGATTATTTTCCCTTCGATTATAATATTTAAGGGTAATGTTTTTCTATAAACTTTCTAAATCCTAAATAGTCCTTTAACGATAACCTATTCCTTCTTTTCTTTCTATAGTATTCTAACTTAATATATAAATTATAATAAAATTAAATTAACTTCTACACTTCTATCTACTAACGCTAATACTTAGAGCCTTTTCTAGTACGTTATAACCCGGAGACGCTTATCTTTCTTTCCGCCTCCGCCCTATATAATAATAATCTCGTTAACTAGTATTAAGTCGTTATTCTACACCTTCTTTTTCTTCCGGTACTTCCGACGGTGCCGTTTATAGTCCCTTAGAGGTTAACGGCCCCCGCGAAGGGCCGTAAGTCGTTTCCTAAGCATTATTATACTTTAAGAGCGTCCTCCTACTTCGAGTTAATTAGTAACGCAAACTTAGCTAACTATTATTTCTAGGCCTTTTCCTACCTTCCGTCTTTAATACCTTATCGAGTCCTCCTCCTATTACATACCTTTTACTCCTCGGCCCTAGCTTCGGCCTTAGTTTCATAGTACTGTCTAGCCTTTACTTATAGGTAAAAGGCGTAATCCGGACTCTTATATTACGTTAATCCAAATTCTCTTTTATCGGCGGTATTCTTTCCTTAGTCTATTACCTACTCGAAGTAGTATCTTATATACCTAAATATAAACTATATAACCTAGAGTCCCTTATCTAGTCCTACTAGGTCTCCCTACTTCTATAGGAAATAGTCGTCCAATTCCTCCTATTATCGACTTTACCTGGCTATAGTCTTTATAACCGGCCTGGGATTTCCGTCCTTTCCTACCTGCCGTACTAGCTAGTATCTTTAAAGAGCTTTGCTTTAGTAGTACTCTATATAACCGTATATAATATACTGGAACCAAGGTATCCTCCTATACTCTAGGTATCTAGGATATAATTATATTATATCTCCCTCGCGTAACTTATACTACCGGTACTAAGGTATTTATCTAAGCTCCTACGTAAGCCCTATACTAGCGATCTTCTTATCCTCCTAGAACTTTTCCTAACTTTTAAATATAAATTTACTTATTTTATAGGTCCGCTGTAATACTGTATTGCGGTACTGCTTATACTTAGTTTCTGGTATAACCTACCGCGTAAATCCGTTAAGTAGTGCCGGGTTCGAATACTTAGTCTCCTCTGTAACTATCTTCTATAGCTCCCGGAACTATACGTTTACTTCTTAATATTTATCTTTAAGCCGTTTTAGATTTTCCGTAAATTCCTGGAACTAATGCCCTACTAGCTGTCTCTCCTCGAGCTAGTAGTCTTCCTCTTTACACTCGACTACTACGATTTCGATAACCTTTACGCCTCCTAATATAGTAGCTATTACGACCTCCTTCTTCTACTTAAGTTATTTAGGTACCCGATAATCCTTTTTAAAGTAACCTATCTTTCTATAGTTAAAGTATTTAAGGTTGCCCTTACCTTAGCCCTGGTCTTAAGGTACTTACCGTTAAACCGCGTTAACTTTTATAGGCCCTATATAGGTAGTTCCGGAGTAACTAGTGCTAAGGTACTATCGTCTTTTTTTATCGTTTAAACGGTAAGTACTTTATAATCCTCGGGTACCCTTCTTCTCTTTACAGCACTAGAACTATCGATTATCGATATATATAACTATAGCAATATACTTATCTATAGTATCGGATCTCTTTTTTTTATATAACTTATCCTTTACTTCTTCCTTAAAGCTATTATAAAATAACTATATTAGCCCCTTATCGTTAATTTCGCTACATAGGCTATCGGTTTTAAATAAAGTAGCGTAATCGGCTATTAAGCAAGTCTACTATAGTCCTGAAAGTCGCTCCTAGATACACTGTACTTCGTCGTATTCCCTAAATACTTCTTTAATCTTAACTTCGAACCTCCGGTAACTACGAAAATACTTAACTATAATATCCTTACAGTTATCGGCCTTTATTTCGTAATAGTCATTTATAACCGGTTCGAACTATACTAGTACTCTATCCTTAAGCCTAAATACGGTAAATAATATTTTAGATTCCTCCGTAGGGAATATATCCGGATAATACCGAAAATAAGTCTTAAGTTAGATTAAGAATCCTTTAAGTTTTCCCTTCCTTCTACTATAACGCTCCGGTACCGGGAACTTAACTACGTACTTCTTCCCTTCACTAACGATGAGGATCTAGTCTTCGGCCTACTAGGCTCTCTCCTCGAGCTCCTTAATATATACGAGAAATTAATCGAAAGTGCTAAGTTCCGGTGTAGCGGCCTACTTATCGGTAAACGTAGTAGCGGAAATGCCGCCTATGCGAACGTTCTCTTAGTCGGCTATAGTAGTAGTAAGGTAACCTTTAACTTATTTATAATAGAGTTAAAGTAAGTATATAATATATAACGAACCTTTATCTAGAACCTTTAAAAGGGATACTAATTAAAGATACTTTTAAATAATCCTAGTTCGGTATAGCTAAATAGTGTATAATAATAGCTTGTTTTAATTACAATAGCTAAGATACTAACGATTATGACTTATATTATATACTGCGGAACTATCTATTTACACCAGCTAGTTTCTCCGTATATATAGACCTCTTTTTACTATACTTAGTCGGCTCAGTAGCTGAGTATACTGAGCACTCTACTCAGTCCCTGAGCATACTAAGCATTCTGCTCACTCTACTCAGTACCTAAGCGTACTGAGCACTTGTCCTGTCCTCTTGATTGGCTCCGTTGGGTCACCGGTATCCACTGGTGATCCAACTCCTACTGGTTGTCGTTCTATGCTAATGATTGGCTGGTGGTGCGCCCCGCGCCCCACCTATGTCAGGACCGTGACACTACGTAAACAGCGCGAGTCGATACGTAACTAAGGTATAGAGCTCTTTCGTCGGAGGATAGAGTCGTTGGACGAAGTGGATACCTTAGCGCCCCCCTCGCCCAAGCCTGTAGATCTACTAGGCGAGCAATCCTTAATTAACTAAGCCTAATTACTAAGCGCTTTCGGTATTATAAATTAAAAGGCTATTAGCACTTCTAATCTTAATATTACTTTCGAACTTTCTACTAATTTCGACTAATTAACTAATCCTGCTCCTATAATCGGTCAGGATTCCTCCGGTAAAACTCCTCTAACTTCTTAAGGTAGTTGAGGTTTATAATACTAATTATAGGTAGGTCCCTAGGTATTTATTAACTTTATAATATAACGTATAGTACGTCGACTACTATATCGGAGGTGCAGGTTCGATTCCCGTCGAAGTTCCTTTATATCCAGATTTATAGGTATACTCCGTAATCTAAGTACTGAACTTTTTAGTATTTTAATTAGTTTAGGTCGGTTTAAGTATTACCGGTAGAATTCTTTTAATTTATCTGGGTAATTTAAATTTACTGCTAGTTCCTACGAATTATCTATACCCGGGTAATTTAATTAATTAACTAAATATTTTAATTATCTTTCGTTAAACTATAAATCCAGTACTTCTTCTATATTATACTCTTTTTCTTCGTCCTCCGCCACCTTTTAGGTATTAGCCTTATTTACCGGTAGTACGGGTTCCAGAAGTGAGATATAAAAAGTATATAACTGTAGATATATCGTACTAAGTAACTCCAGCTTATATACCGTCTCTGATATCTTTCTTTTAACCTTAAATAGGCTCACTCTTCTATAGTCTAACTTCTTACTAAACCTCTTTATACGTAGATTATATATTAATAAAAACACTTTATCCTCCCTCTTTAAGTAAAGTTCCTCGAACCGTTTAATATTATAGTACTTACGTATACGTTCCTAAACGAACTTAAGTTCCTTCTTAAATTTAATATATAATATATATAACTTCCCTACCTTTACTACCGCCCTAGGTACCTTTACCTCTAATCCTTACCGTAAATCTGCCTTAAAACTGTAATTCGCAAAGAATAGTATAATTTTTATTATCTTTATAAGTACCGTATTATACGTAAGTTATACCGCTAATAGTAATTTAATTTAATTATCCTATTCGAAATTAATATAATTCCGAAAATATTATTTTATAATCTAGTTAAACATCTCCGTTTAGCCGTCCGTCTATAGGTAATATATTAACGACGCCTTACTTTTTACTCCTACTTACTTTATTAGAGCCTTTTAAAACTTCGATATAAACTTAGTATTACGATCCGTAATAAATTCCCTTAGCTATATATATATTGCTATAACGTTCCGAAATACTATATCCGTTAATTATTCCGCCGTCTAGGTCTCCCTATAGGGTAAAAAGTATACTTATTTAGTAAGCTTATCGATTATTATTAAGATATTATTATATTTAACGCTTATAATTATATCCTTAGATTTTAATAGTTTAGTAATAAAATTTATTAATACCGAACTTTACGGTTATTTTACTATTAATAATAACTTTAAAAATCCGTATAATTTATATCTTTCTACTTTTATTCTTCTATAGAAGTTATATTCTGTTGAAATAGGTGCTATTGAGGCCTGCAAGTACAGGGCTTTGATAGCTATCGGCGCAGTCCACTGGGAGTGAGGAAGATTTTGACGGCAGTATACGACAGTGGGCGGGCACTGAAGGAAGATGTGTTGCAGGGAGTGGCGTCCTGCAAATATAGAAGGTTATTACTGCAATTAAGGCTTGTGAGGCACTGAAATAGATGTGGTGAACTAGTATATTGATTGAACTTAAAGGAAAGAAACTATCACAGTGAACAGGGCTTGTTGCCGAGTTCTTATAGGCCTTCGGTCTTCCAATTGCTTCCCG
>MU864133.1:0-13726 GCA_033296885.1 Triangularia verruculosa | reverse complement strand
GTGAACACTGTTGAATTTTCTAAGCCATTGAAGCCCTGTATTCCATAGGGCTTAAACACACTGTAAAATCCACAAACAAATGCTGTATTTCAACAGATACTAGAAACAGAAGTCGTTTATTTATTTAAGTTAGGATAAGGGCGTAGCACACGCCTCAAACCAGCATTAGTCTAATTACAAACAATATCGGAATCCCGACATTAAGAGTTTCCATTTCCGTTCTTAGACCTAAGCACTTACCGCTTTAACCTAAGCAGAAATGGGGAAGCCCTGAACATAATAAAAAAGGCCCTAAGTAAGGTAAGCAATAAGTGAATTTACGTAATACCAGGTTACTCCAGAGCTATTTCTAAAGCGTAGACCGTTCGGTTAAGCAGGTAGGGATTATAATACGCAACCCCTACCTTCGCCAAAGTTAGAAGCAGCGTAGTATATCCAAGCCAGGATCAATTTCTGAATTCGTCCAAATCAGGCAAATTATCTCCCTCTAAATATTATTTATCCCGGTTCACCGAAATTTTGGATAATTTCTAACTTAATTAGGTATATAAGATTGCATTTTTACGCTAGTTTATACTCGCCTTACGGGGCCGCTAACCATCGAATACTACCTTTTGAGTAGGTCTGTTTGATTCCAAGAGCCATTTTTGAAGCAGAGCCATTTTTGGAGCAGAGCCATTTTTGGAGCAGAGCCATTTTTAGAGCAGAGCCATTTTTGGAGCAGAGCCATTTTTGGAACATAGCCAGTCGACTTGACAAATATTATTAAAAGGAACTTCTGCCCCCTGCAGAGCCAAAAACAGCTTCCACATGATTACAACGCAAACCATTGAGCCTAAGGCAGCGCTAGGATCATGACATGAAATCGCAGCCTCTGCTAAAGCCAGAAACGGCTTCTTTCATTTTGTCTGTGTAGGCAGCGATGGTCTGCCTTTGCTGGAGCCAGAAACAGCTTCTACGTTTTGACTTAGGCAACAAGCATAGGGAATCGCTGCCTCTACTGAAGTCATAAATGGCTTCTAATGGTAATACACAACAAGTCTGTACGCGATTGTGGATGAAACCACGCTTCTGGATTCTTAAGCGTGGATTCGTGAACCTCGTTCCATATAGCCTTCCGAACCTTCCGAACGTCCACATCCCCATCAATGTAACCATCATCCCAGTCATAATCCTCCCCACATCAGCCGGGTCCCAAAACTCATGATCAACAACCCTATGATCGTCGAGATTAGCGTAGGACGCCTCCATGGTGTCCTTGTCAAACACCACCATCAGCCAGCGTGGCATGACAAGATCGTCATCGCGCAAAAATTCGTATTTGGGGTAGAACATGACAAACCGGCGTCGGTCGGCGGCGGGATTGGTGGCGGCATCGTAGGTGAAAGGGACGCCTTTATCGCGAGTGTAGATAGTGGGATATGTGATTGAGCATCTCGGCGAAGATGGTCATGGCCTCGATGCCAACATGACGCACTGGATGCTGGTGTCGACTGGGATGGCAAGCTGAAACTGCGGTTTCGGCTCTTGTTGAACGACCGATATGTTTTGCTGTCACAACCATTGGCACAGGAAAACTTGCAATGTGTTGGGAATGGGAATTGAGCTCTTACCTCGCGTAAAGGTCGAGGCGACCGCTGTCTTGTACGCCCGTCAACACCGTATGCGGATGAGCGCCATCCCGCCTCCCAACCTGCCGAGGTCATGGTGAACGGGTGCAGAGGGTGAGAGGAAACACAACCGCTCAAACGCTCAACTCCTCTATCTGCGAGATCGGCTAACAGAATAAGAGGTGGATGTCCGCCATAGGAGAGTGCTGGAGGAACCTTAAATGGTAAGATGCCGGTTGGAAAGGGAGCCTTGGTGGTGAGGAGACAGGAAATATCTACACTCTGGAGGTGGGCACCAGATTTGAAGACCAGGCAGCCAAGCACGGCCTCCGCCGCACCTTCCCTACAGCGTTCCATCACCCACGATCTCCAAGTCGTTGGTGTTCTGTTCGATCCCACCCACGCTCTGCCTGCTCTTCTCAGCCAATCCATGCACTCTTTTTCGCCTGCTTTTCGCCTGCTTTTCAACCGCAAGGGAACCGCGCGAAAGCAACCAAGCGCTGCGACTCCGGTTGCCTGAGAGAAAACATCTACTCCGGCATCGCACCACAATGTGAGCATCCAATCCTGCTGCTCTCTTCAGTCACATCAATTCCCATGGCACTGACATCAGGATGAACACGGGTCTTCGACAGTTCAGTCGCAGTCGACCGGACACGCCGCCGCCGGCGGGAGCGGTGGACAACCCCCTCGCAAGCCGAATGGCAGCAAGGGCCGGAAAAAAGCGGCGAAAGGCTCGAAGGCGAAGGTAGTTGGGGGAAGCGGAGGATGAGGAAGAGCCGGGATGTCATTAGAACTTTCTTGGGATGATAGAGCGGTGGCTCTCTGAGCCAATACGGAAAGAAAGGGTTGCTCGCTGTTTTCAACAATGATGAGTCCGTTATCTACAGTGAAACCACATGAAGTGTGAATGGTTGACGAAGGCGCGTGAAATCTGACATGGCCATGTGACCTAACACGTGATTAGATCTGATCTTGGCAAATTCGGATTTCTTTCCAGGAAAGCGGCCCAAAGTGGCTCAGAAGCATGAACGGTGGCCATGACGTGACCACCAGTGGAATACCTCACGGCAATACATCAGCGTGAGAATCATCGACAAAAACGATCAGCTTCAAGTCCTCAATTGCGTCGATGCTGTTCGGCCCCCCACAGCTGGTGCTGAAGACCCTCGAGAATCCGCATGTCGATGGAAAGGGCACTCGAGGGGTGCGCAATGATGTTGAAGAAGGATATTGTCTTGGCAAAGAGGTCTTTCAAAAGGCCCTCATCAATGTACTGGTTCAGGACCGGGTCTTTGAACGCAGCGGCCAAGGTGAGCAAGTTGCCCCATTGTCTACGAGTTTCAGGTCAGTATGCATGTATCGAGAGCAAAACGTTGCATGGTCCAAGGGGGTGCAAGCATATGCTGCTTAGACAGAGGCGGAAGACAAGGGGGAAGAAGACAGGGGCGGAAGACAAAGGGGAGGAAGACAGTACTCGCACAACTTCATGCAAATGTAAGGCTGGTATGTTTGGTCCAATTGCACGGCCAATAAAGAGCCCAGTGTTCTGCAATGTCCAGATGCCAAAAGAGATATAGAAACACCAATTCCTCCGTAGCTTTGCTGAATAGCGTGCGTTCCTTTATCTGCAAGATGTGCTTCCACAGTCGGTTTCGATGAGGCTCCTCCTTACATGCCAGCCCAATCAGGAAGCACGGGAAAAGTAGAGTAAGATAGCTGCAGTCGGGTCCAGAGGCCAAGTTGTCTAGCAGGTCGAGCAAAGGTTCCAGCTGATACGACCTCGAACATAGCTGAGTGACATGTATATCGAGTGCCTTAACGTATAGCTCAACTTCAGGGCTCATGGGACGCTTTGGAGTAGTCATGCCTTTCCAGGCAAAGTAACTTACCCAATTCATGCTCACCGCCTTCCGGAACAAGATAGAGCTGTTGTTTCTACCAGCCTACAGTTCTCACAAGAGCCAGCCGCTTGATAGGAGCGTTTTCGGTCCTCTTAAGGACTACTTTAGGCAGAGGACGGCCGCCTTAGCACACTACCGCGCCTCGGCTGCAGCAAATAAGCAACGATTCCTCCTCTGTTATAGAGAGGCCTCTCGAGAAGGTTGCAGGGCTCGAAACGTATTCTCTGGCTTCAGAAAGACCGGTATCTAGCCGATAGACCCGAGAGGCAGTCATAGGCAATAACCCCCCCCTGGAGAGCGGAAGAGGACCCCTGACCGGGCCCCTATTTGTGAACCCAACCCTCTGAAGACCCCGAGGCGCAGCCAGGATATTCGTGCAGCGTTGAATAACGCGAGAGGGTATATCAGCCCTTCTGATCGGTCCGTCAGGAACCTCCTGCAAAAGTTAGAGAAGGTAGTAGACCAAAGCAACATTGAGAAGGCGCAGTTGAAGGCCGAGATAGAGCGTTTAAATGAGGAAATGCGCGCTCTACAGCCTCAAACGCGCAAGAGGGTTCGTGAGCCGTCCAACGATAAGTTCGTTGGTATCAAGGATATAGCTATAGCCGAGGAGGCCTCGAGGAAGCCCCCAAAGAGTAGGCGGAGGGCTAGGGCCGAAGACGTTGCGCAACAAGTGGAAGAAGTGCAAGAGATGATCGTTCACGGGCTGGATAGGCTCCGCGCCCTCGAAGAAATGGAGTGAGCATTTTTTTGTATACAAATTGCTGTAGAAATGGATGTTGTGTGCATTTGATGTTGGGGGGTGCCCGGTGCTGACCGTGATCGGCAGGGGGGTCGATCGGTTGCGGGGCCATGACTTCTAGGCGCCTGAATGGATGTATGCTGCCCAATCTTCCGGCTTAGGGTACTCCTTTCGAACCTTGATGACGGCCGTGTGTAATGCCGCTGCCACATCCCGACTGGTGTGCTCCCCCGTTCCGTCTCCATTTGCGACCAATGCCTGATAAAACAGCCCGGCCACACGGACAGACACATCGTCAGCAACCGACCACAGGGTTCCGATGACGTGCGGGAAACCCGAGACCTGGAAAGCGCTGGAAATATGCAGGCCCTCGTCGACCAAACTCTTGGCCTTGACCTCGGCGGTGGAACAGGCCGACAGGTACGCAATCCACGCCCGTCCCAGTGTGGGCAGCCTGGCAATGGAGGAAATGTCCAGTCTGTCAACGACTCGCCCAGTTTCGCCCTCCTTCACCAGCAGAAGGTGGCTCTCGGAAGGATTCTTGGAGTCCGAAGATCCGTGGCAGGCGAAGTGAACGACATCCGCACCTGGGATAGACTCTAGCACCTCGCTTGCCGTCGGGCATTCCAAGCTCGCAGGCCTGTATGCACCGCGGCAAGCTTTGTTAATTTCATCCCTCTCCCGGTCGGCGCTGAGGGGCCTCTGCCCAGGCGTGGTGGGCATGGTGACCACCAGAATAGAGGCCTCCTCTCCCGGCGACGTATCTCGTCTTGAAACCTGAGACTTCGAATAAGAGAGAGCTTTGATGGTTGGGGTGTACGATGAAATGAAATGGCTCATGGTATCACCCCCTGAGGCGCTCCTGGCGGCATGGAATGGAAATACGCCTGCAGTACCAACTCCGATCCACCACACACGGGGCGTTAATCCCTGTGGCAGCGGCCGATGAGTGTTTTCCTCGATCTCTTCGACGATCCCCTTGACACAATCGGACCACAGCCATTCTAGAAATGGAACATCACGGGGAATTTCGGCCTCGCTCTCGGTATCGCGAAAGATTCCCTTGCGTCCTTTCCCGAGGGCCTGAACAGCCTCTGACTGAAACAGGTCGGGAAGCTGCCGTGCAACAATGCCGCTGGACGATACGAGAATAGCATCACTCCGGCGGAAGGTCACGTTGATAACGACGATGGTACCTTCCGCTGCGCACTGCTCCATCTCGGCGACCGTCAACGCACACAAGAAGTGGCTCCATCCCTTCCGCCCCCGGATCTTCTCGATGCAAGAGTCCAGCTCCGCCACAGCCTCGGGTCGCCGCCGCCGCCGCATCTGGAGCATCTTGACGTCGTCTTCGTCAGTCTCTGGAAGAGGGGAGCTGACTTCGTCCCGGAGGCGCTCGTACTGGCGGGCGAGCTTGGCATCCTGCTCTTTCAGCTCTGAAACGTCGTTTCGGTCGTTCATGCGCTCGCTGAGAATGACGGCGCGGCCGTCTTCGAGGTACCGTAGCGCCTCTTCCGGCTCGTCGGCCTCGAGGAGAAGCGAGCACGCGTCGGCGGCCATGCCGGAATATGTCGACAAGGTCCACTGGCGGTCTTCCAGGGTCAAGGCCCGGGTGCTCACTGTCGGCAGGAGACGAATGGCCTCCTTCGCCACACGTGTGGCTTCTTCGACTCGGCCTTGGATTGGCAGCAGTCTGACCAGTCGAGAAGCCGCGGCGACGCGGTGGAATGGTATCGCATTCAAGCTGTTCCACGCCTCGAGATAGCTGCGGCAGGCACCGTCAAGGCCGCTGCTATTTGTCGTTGCCTCGTATTGCGAGAGCAGCATGTTGCCGAGGATGTTGGACCGAGCCGCTCGATCCGGATGCCGAGTCGGTGTCAAAAGAACTGCTTCTTGCATGTTTCTGATGGCTTCTTCAATGTCTCCCCGCCTCCCCTTTGCTTTGTAGCGGCCGCTGAGCTCGGCCGCCAAGGTGCTCAGGAGGCTGGCCCGAAGGGGGTTATCAGGGCTATCCCCTTGGGCCAGTTGAAGGCCTTCATGCACGAGGCGCATCGCTTCTTCAATATCTCGCTCCTGCTCGCTGTGGTCAAATCGGCGCCCCAGCTTCCCACTCAAGTTGTTCAGACACTTTCCGCGGTTGGCGTGGGCCTTTGGGGTGACTTCGAGGGATCTTCGCGCGGCCTGGATCGCCTTGTCGAGGTCTTCCAGGTCTCCCGTCCTCTCATACAGCGCCTCAAACGCATTTCCCAGATTCCCCAACCTCGGTCCCAACTCGGCGTCGTCAGGAGGGGTCGCCTCCACGGACTGCTGTGCTGTTAGGATTCCTTCTTCAAGGCTCGGCCGTTCCGCCGTCCGTCGAAATCGGTCGCAGAGGCGACTCCCCAGATTCTGTAGCCACATGGCTCGATCCTTGTGCCGCGGGCCCGTTAGGTCCAGGGCATCGCGCAGCATTTGGATGGCTTCGTCCAGGTATCTCGGTTCCCCGGTCCTCTGGTACTGGTGACCCAGCTGGTTCCCCAAGTTGTTCAAGACACCCGCCATGATGGTGTGTTTCTTCCGGGTCAGCCGGAGAGACTCACGCAACGAGTGGATCGCCTCATCCAGGTCATCCGGCCCTGCCAGAGTCGCCGGTGTCTTGTCATACCGGAGTCCAAGACGGATCCCGAGGTTGCTGAGTAAGGTGGCTCGAAGGGGATGAGGGTCACCCGCGAGCCGGAGGGCCTCCCTCGTTAATTCGATAGCACGGTCTATGTCTTGTGGCGACGCAGTGCCGACGGTTTTGTATCTATCACTGAGGCACCCGGCCTGGTAGTCCAGCCACATCGGCCGCTTGGGATCGCTCTCTGGGGTCAACTCCACAGCCTTTCCTGTCAACCGGATTGCCTCGTCGATGTCCCGCGGCGCCCCTGTACCCTCGTACCTGTGGCTCAGGTATGACCCAAGCTCGCTCAAAGCCCACGGACGACAAGGATGATTCGCGGCCGTCAGATCAAGGACTTCCTCGGCTCCTTGAATCGCCTGGTCCAAGGCCTCCCGCCTCCCAGTTGCCTCGTACTGGAGAATCAGGGTGTGCCCAAGGTTGTTCAAAATCGTCGTCCGGTAAGGATGGTCGCGCTGTATCGCCTCGAGCGCCCGTGATCCAAGTCGGACCGCCTCATTCAAGTCTTGCTCGTTCCCTTTCTGCTGGTACCGAAGCCTATGCTCCACCCCGAGCGTGCTCATGTTGAGCGCCCGTGTCGGGTCGTGGTGGTTGTGGTCAGTCAATCGTAGAGCTTCCCTTGTCGCTTTCATGGCCGGCCGGGGGTCGCTGTCCATACGCTCGTGTTTTCGAATCAAGTTGGTCCCGAGGTTGGACAGCATACCGGCCCGATCGGCGTCGTTCCGTGCCAGTCGCGTGGCTTCCGAAGAATATCGGATCGCCTCCTCGATGTCCTCTACCCTCCATTTTCTCTCATATAACTTCCCGAGGTCGACTCCGAGGTCGTTGACTAAACCTGGCCGACAGGAATCACCCTCCGTGATGTATTTGACGGCTTGTCGGCGCACTTGGACCGCTTGCTCCAGATCCTGGACATCGTCGTGTGCGTTGTAACGAACAGCAAAACTCAATGCCAGGCCGATTAAACATTTTCCGAGGATAGTGTAACATTCTGATACTGCTCGTGCCGCTTGCCGTATTGATTCCGCAATATCCTCCTCATCTCGGGGTGTCCGCTCATAGCGATGAGACAGTTTGCGCCCAAGATTGTACAGGCGTCCTATCAGAGCAGGGTCGTTGTCTTCTGTGAATCGGACAGCGATCTTCAGGTCTTCAATAGTCTGGTCCATGTCGAGTCCCGTAAGAAGGTTAGGGGTTGTTATGGTTAACTGGTGTGTGGGAAGAGTGAAGTTATGAACGAGGACGCAGAGATGCTCGACGTCGGTAACAGAGACCGTAGCCAAGAAAGTAAGTATCAAAGGATTGACACTAGTGGGGGCAAGAGAATAACAGATAAACCGCCCAGTCCACGAATTGTTACCGGATCTCTAGATGCCCGTTACTCTGACGTGACGGTGACGGAGGCGGGCGGGAGGGGATACAATACTTGGTAAGGATTCGCGGCGTCGAAATATCTCGAATCCTTTGGGATTACCACGCGGGGGTCTTACATCACCAAATTGCGAGTATCTGGGGAAGCTGATGAAAACATGATCATACTGTTGACGTCAACGCTGGGGGGGTTGGCCACAATCAACGTCTCCAGTTTAGGAACCCCTCGAAACCCTTCCTCCCCAACCGCCGTTTAGCTCTGCCAAGTTTTCCATGAGAAAACACCCAGCCTCATATTCTCCTACCCAGCAATGCCAGCAAAGCCAGCAAAAAACGCCCTGCTCATTGCGAGCCCAATTGGTGGGCTTCAAGGCCCGCAGAATGATGTTGATCGAATGACAATGGTGCTTAAGGCTCGCGGATTCGACGTCAATAAATGCTGCGGCAAAGATGCCACTCGAGATGGAATTCGAGCCGCGTGGCAGGCTCTCATCAACAGAAGCTCGGCTGGAGACGCAGTGGTCGTTTTCTACTCCGGACACGGGGGACTGGTTGAGGCACCTCGGAAACCGGAGACAGAGAGCACCCCCAATGAAGATCACATCGCACCTCGTCAGTACCAGTTCCTCCTACCTACCGACTTCGAAGAAACCAGTGAAAAAGACTTCAGGGGCATCTTGGACGTCGAGATATCCCAGCTGCTCCAGGACACCACGACCAAGACTCCCAACGTAACCGTCATCCTCGACTGCTGCCACTCTGGTCGGATGGCGCGGGATGCAATACACGGTAACGACGCCATTCCGAAACAGCTACTCAAAGTCCACCATCACGACATAAAGAGCTGGGTCCACGGTCCCAAGCAAGACGGCCGTCTCGGTGGGGAACTCGCGGTCGACAGCAACCCGGATGCGGTTCGAATAGTTGCCTGCACCGCGAGGGAAACCGCCTGGGAATACCGCAAGGACGGCCAGTGGGGCGGAATATTTACTGAAGCCCTTACTTCCGCCTTGGGAGAGGCGAAAGGCCGAGATGTCTCGTGGAGCACGTTGCTTCTCCGGGTCGCCCAGCTGGTGCATCTCGAATTTCCACAGCAGAATCCGCACGCCGAGGGCCCACACACCCGCGGGTGTTTTTCAACGAAACCAGTGTCATCTCAGGCATTTCTCGTCAAAATGGAGGGGGGAATTCCCATCCTCCACGCCGGCCGGGTGGTCGGCGTCCGCGAGGGCAACCAGTATGCTGTCATGCCTTTCGGTGCGACGGGGATTGATAAGGGAAAGCAGATCGCTGTGGCAACGGTGACCGTCATCACTGGGTTCAAATCTGGGGTTGAGCTGGATTTTGGGCCGGCCGGGGGAACTCTACCCACCAAAGGAGCCTTCGCGTTCTTGAGCCAGGAAGCCCTCTACGAATGGCCAGTGTTGCTCCCGCCCGAAATGCCGGCCCTTCAAGAACAAGTGGATAATTCCAGGTTCCTGAGACGCCACAGTGGCAGCAAGGACGCAACCCATCTCGCCGAATTCCGATATGAAGACGGAGAAGTCGTCCTGCGCACCAAGGAGGGCGTGCAGATCGCGTCACAGCAGATCCCCGAGGGACAGAACGCTCCTGTCGCGGCCTTTGACGGAATCGTAGGGGCCGCCGAAGTGCTGGCTAAAGCACAACACTTCCTCCGGCTGAAGTGCGAAAACGAACAGGAACTCCTGACCCACGGGCTCCAGGTCGAGTACAACGCGGTTCACCAGGTTGAGGACAACACGGCTCACAAAGGGAGCGCGGCACAGCCCATCCGGCAAGACGGCAAAGGTTTCGTAAGAGAAGGAGATAAAGTCTACTTTGTGCTTCGCAACACCGGCGAGAGCACCATCTACGTGTCAGTCTTCAACGTCAACGTTGCTGGGAGAATCAAGCTGCTGTCTGAATCGAGCCCAAATGGACTGCAGCTGAAAGCTGGCGAGTCGTGCACCTTGGGAAAAAGGCTGCTGGGACACTTGGGGTTGAAGATTTCATGGCCGAGCGGTGTTCCAGGGGATAAGGCGGTTGGCGAGCACCAGAGTTTGGTTGTGTCCAGCGCGCAGGTAGACCTCAGGCATGTCGAAACCACGGAGGGGGGGAGAGATCGGCTCGCCGAAATTAAGTCTCGAGGGCCTGGTGTTCGGGCTGGTGGGCTCGAGGAGATGACGTATCGGCTTGCATCAGGAGAGAGAAGGGATACGGGGGCCCAAGGCGGAGAGTATCCGCGCTACGACGTCATCGAGATCCCATTCACCATTCTCCCCGCCGTTACGGAAGGGCAGTGCATCCGAGCTGAGCAGCTTCCAGCGCCAGAGAGCACAGCGGAATGGAGGATACTCCCAGCCTCCCCGCCGCAGTCGCAAAAGGTTGGTCCCCGCATGTGGTTAGGAGAGGTGATGTGCTGGCTGACATCAGATGTTGGAGCTTAATAGGGCATCTTCGGCGCAGGACTGCGAGCGACGCAGGGCATACCTGCCTGTGTGTGGGTGGTGAACCAACACAGCGAGGAGATCATGGTTGTGGTCTCGAAATATCGCCCCAACCGCTTGGTATTGGGTGCAGGTCTCAGCGCGTCCAGCACTGGGGCGGGCGCAAATTACACCACGACGGTATGGTTATCATGCCCCTGTCTCTCTGTGCTCGCTCCAAGACCCAGGTGCTGATCCCTTTCTCATAAATTGCAGACGTTCCTCAGTCCAGCCACTACCAAGATCCTCGCACCATCAAGTGCCGGCCTCTCTCTTTCCAGTGCCGCGTTCCCCCTGTGGACTCGCGCTGGTGCATTTGGCGTCATCAGCATTTTCACGGGTCCCGAGAAGAAGCTGTTCATTGAGAACGACAGGATCCCGATCGGAGCCACCGCCTACTTTAAAAATGAACCAAATTTGACAATCGTGGACTATGCGGATTGAAAATGTCGTTGATCGGGGTGGAATAGGGAAAATGTTTTTCTCCGTTTACTGTAACTAGCGTGCGTGATAAGCGAGCGACGAATTTCCCACCACCCTACCACAATACTAGGAAACCACAATAATTGAACAGAAACAGATGAATCAGATGATTCTGCAGCCTCCTTATACGTGCGTGCATTATGGCCAGGCTTACCGCACACGCCACAGCATCGAATCTTCGTACGAGATCCTCTGCACTACCACCATTCTGTCGGTTTTCCTGGATTACTTGCTCGCCCACAGCCTTCTGATCCAGTAGATCCTGTGCCTCTTGTACAGTAAGTGACCCTCCAAGCCTCGCACGTGTTTTTTTGGCTCTCCGTCTCTTACTAAGCTCCTCATTGGCCTTACGTAGCGAAGAGTTTTCTGCACGGAGAAGGGCTACCTCGTGCATTATTGCTATTGCTCCCTTAGTAAACTGGTCCACAGCGGCTAGCATTGAGGATGGAGAGCTGCCTTGATGGTTGGAAATTCGAGTTTTAATAAGCTGACTGGGAGGTTGCTTCTCGAGGGTTATGTGGCGTTTGGGAGAGCCAAGGTTGTGCCGTGTCTGGCCTTGAAGCTGGGGGAGTTGGAGTCCGGAGCCGTATATTTAGGTTAGAAATCACCCTCTCTGGGTCGTGCTGCATAAGGCCGGCTCCGGCAAAACACCCCTTGTCACGAGCAGAGGGCCATTGGCCGAGGCAGGGCTGCGGAAAGACCTCTCTATTGTGTAAAATTACAAGATGGGGAGAAAAGAAGAGAAGCTGGAAGAGCTCTCGGGATCAAGAGGTTTAATGCCAGAGAAAGTGGGGCAAGCGGACTTTCCCACCAACCACTGCAGGTGCTGCACTCCATCACACCCCTGGATATTCTTTTCTGTAATCGAAGTAAAAAACGCTTCTCTGAACGCACAAAGAAACTCCAATTTACTGATGTGTATGATGTTCATCCGCATTAACTACTCAATCTGGCGGCTATACGCCTTCATCAATGGCGCAAAACAACCAACGTCCAATGGCTAAAGTAAGTGGGAGGAGTGCGGAGGCATATATAGTATACTAATGCTAAATATACGCATTCGGACTCCAATACCCCTAACCTCAAGGCCAGGCACGGCACTACCTTGGCTCTCCCAATTACCATACAAACCCTCAAGAAGTAATGTCACAACCATGACGCAGGATCTTGGGACGAGAATGGACCAATCAGAACCAGGATAGAAGTTAACCAATCACGATGTAGGAAGAACAGCCAACCAGGAGTTGATCGAGGAGAGGAAGAAATGATCAACTACGGATCACTGATCATTGAGAGTGATGATCAGGATCACTGATCACCGATAATGATTAATGATCAGAGGCTTGGCATGGTTTATATATACGGAGGAACTAGATAGCTCATAGATAGTTCTGCAGTATGCAATACAAGTACATCTGTACAAGTGTTAATCACGCATTGTGATTACGTTGAGACAAGTCCATTGTTGTGCACCTTCCGAACCATCATCTAGAGTTTACCTTCAACTGTGTATCCCTTTCAGAGGTTCTGGATAGGGGATCGTCACACGGTAACAGTATAAGAACCTCCTCTTGTTGATAGGTGTTGAAGCCGTATACTGCGCCATAGACTTGGTAGCTTGCCTGAAGTAATTCTTCAGGGGCGAGAAAACACTCCGGTCAAGAGGCTGTGTTTTGTGTGATGTGTGAGGCGGTAAGTAGAGCAGTTGAACGCGGCTGATCCATGCCAAATATATGAACCTTGGAAGCTAGAACTGGAGCAAGAGGTCGTATTAGTAGGAGAGGAAGAGGTGGATGAGGCGGCTGGAGCTGAAGTCGAGGACAACTAGTCCTCAAGGCCTTATTGGGGCCTTTCCTTATCTTGCAACCAACTGGCTACTTTCCTTAGAAAAAGTTTCCTGTTTGTTACTGATGTAGGTTTTTCACCCGGCCTACGAGGCACGGTTTTTCCTATGTAAATAGCAACAGCAGGACCGGCACACTCTTTTAGGGTAGAACGGAGTAGGAATAATAATAATAATATATGAACGTTGTGGTTATATAGCTGGCGTGCTCGTCAAGTATAAGGAGCCGCCATTCTGACTTGTTGGTAGGCTTTGTTTCCGGTAAATAGATCTCTCGCAGCCACCTAAGTGCGATATCGCCATTGGTCCAGCCTGTAGGTGACTTATCCCACTTCCAGCCAGCGAAATCGCGCCGCATTACTGCTTCCGAAGGAAACCATCGTCCCTGAATACTATTGCTTGCGTAGATGATACAGGGGTTCAATCTCCGACCTTCAGCAGTGCTACACTCTATAATGGAGACCCAGGTAGTGGCATCAGAGCTCTTAATAAGGGCCTTCTTCGTAAGGGCATCGCCAATAACCTTGCCAGCACGTGTCTCGAGCTCCTGCATGCCGTGTTCGTCCATATTAGCCATGTTCCTCGGAACGATGTGCTTAGAGTCGATTTGGTACTTCAAACGGCCATA